>PVJH01015185.1:0-54540 GCA_004026705.1 Nesogale talazaci
GTGCTTTACAAGGCCAGAGAAACTTCTCTACTGACAAACTATAGAAACGATCCCTGAAAGTATAGTCTTCGGTTCACAAACATTTTAAACAAGGGGCCAGTTCACTGTCCCTCAGACCATTGGAGGGCCAGACTAGAGTTAAAAAGCAAGAAAACAACTATGAAGCAATTCAGAAAGTCCGGATGAGTTGGCTGCTAAGCAGGACAGGCAACTGTAGCAAAAATCACCTCCACTCAAGTACTTCCTCAGGGCAAGAGCATTGTGTTCTATTAAATTGGCATTCCACGATGCTCACCTTCCTGACACAATCCGTGAAGACAAATGTGTGCATAAGCAAAAGTGGTCAAGAAAGCTGATGGTGCTCGACGATCAAAAGATAGAGTGTCTAGGGTCTTAAAGGCTTGAGTAAATAAGTGGGCATCCAGTTCAGAAGCAACAAAATGCACATTGAGGAAGCACACCAGCCTACGTGACCTCCAGGTGTCGAAAGGATGTGGTATCAGGTATAAAAGAACTGAAAATTATATCTTTATAAATGAGGGGGAGTGGTGACGCTGGGAGGGTGGACGGATGGTGAATTAGATAGGGGCAACTAATTTCAAGGATCTAAATATGACCTCCTCTCTGGGTGCAGACGACAGGGGGTGGGTGAATTGACACATTGGACAGTGTGCAATATGAAAAGGTAATAAAATTTGCAAATTATTAGGGTTTCATGGGGGAGGAGGAGGGGAGAGGAAATATGGGGAGCTGGAATTTAAAAAAATTAGAGGAAAGGGGAAAAGGGGAGCTTATACCAAGAGCTCAAGTAGAAAATATTTCAAAATGAATATAGCCATATGTGTACAAATATGCTTAATACCAATGATGTATTGAATGTTTTAAGAGCTGTAAAAGCCCCCAATAAAATCTATTTTTTAAAAAAAAGAGTTGTATGAGCCCACAATAACTCTGTGAAGAAAGATATAGGATAGTATAATGAATGACAAAATGGTAGTAGTTGGCAGATTATCAGAGTTTCACAAGGTGGGGGGGGGAGGGAAGTGAGGAGCTGATACCAACAGCTCAAATAGAAGGCAATTGCTTTGAAAATGATGGTGGCTGCAACTGTATAAATGTGCTTCACACAATTGATGTATATGGATTATGATAAGAGTTGTATTAGCCCCTAATAAAATGATCTTTTAATTAAAAAAAATTAAATAAATAAGAGGGAGTACAGATTGGGAACCCAAAGCCCATCAATAGGTGAAGTGACATCCCCATACAGAGGGGTTGCAGGGAGATGAGCCAGTCAAGGTACAGTGTAGTAACAATGAAATATGCATTTTTCCTCTAGTTTTCAAATGCTTCCTCCCATCCCCTATCATGATCCCAATTCTACCTGACAAATCCAACTAGACCAGGGGATGTACACTGGAGCCGGAAACTTGCAGAATTCAGGATAGATGATCCCCTCAGGACCAGTGGTGAGAGTGGTGACACCAGGAGGGTGAGGGATGGTAGAATACAAGAGGGGAACCAATTTCAGGAATCTACATATGACCTCCTTTCTGGGGTAGAGACAATGGGGAAGTGAGTGAAGGGATACATCAGATGGTGTATGATATGAAAAAGTAATAATAATTTGTAAATTATTAAGGGTTCATGGAGGAGCGGGAATGAGGAGGGAGGGGAAATATGGGAGCTGGTACTGGGGGCCTAAGTGGAGGGAGGATGTTTTGAGAGTGATGATGGCAACAAGTGTGCAAATGTGATCTGCATTCAATTAAAGTATGTATTGATCGTGGTGGGAGTTGTATGAGCCCCCAATAAAATGATTTATTTTTTAAAAAAAAGAAAGTGCTTTGAAAACAATGATGGCAAGATATGTACAAATGTTCTTGACACAATGGATGCATTGTGATGAGTTGTATGAGCCCCCGATTAAATGATGTAAAAATTAAAAAAAATAAATAAATGTAAAAAAATCACCCCACATGCTGAATAAATGTCCTCACCATACCACATGTGGCCCCGTGGGCCATAGTTTGAGGATACACTGTATGTATACACAGGTATGTACTGTAATTAACCCTTAGGTGCCTGCAAAAAACTCTGAGCAGCACCTTCATCTGTCACTGAAACTATAAGCACCATTGTAACTGCCAGATCATATGGCCCAAAGGTCAGCAACCTGAACCTTTGCACAGCCCTCTCTAGTTCTGGGCCCCATTCTGAACTAGTAGCGTTTTTGATTCGCTTAATAAATGGCTGTAAGAGCACACCTAAATGAGGGATGTTGTCTAAAAAGTCCAAAGAAGCGCTCCAGGTTTTGCGCGCGTGTACACACACACACACACACACACACACACACACACACCTTTGTTTCGTTGAAAGAAGTGACAGTTGCAGCAACTTTTCTTTCCCTTAAGAAGGACAGTCTTGACATTCTTGCCTGCACACTGTTCTCTTAAATCAGCCATCACAAAAAAGAGGCTTGAGTGAAATTGCTTTTATGACAAACTATCACTGTAACCAGAGAGAACCTTCCCAGGTGACACCACTGGGGGCACAGACTAGGAGTTGCTAGATGCTCACCTGGTGAGAAAATATGTTACTTTGAACACTCTGTTTAGCAGAGCATTTTTTTTCCACTTGGGGGTTGGGGACTACCCACTCCTATATGCAAGAGAACAAGGGTGAATAGGCAGTTTAGGGTTTGGGCTAAAGAATAAATTGTAACAATATCTGATATCTCCAATATAAATAGTAGCTAAACAAACATGCACTGTATAAAATTAGAAACATGTTTTACAACTTATACAATTCAGTAATAGATGGTAGTTTAGAGTAGACAGGGAACAAGAGAAGGGGAACCTATTATGAACTCAAGATCAGAGAATGTTTCCCTGAGTAGGTGATAATCTGATCTGAGCTGCTAAGACACAAACAAACAACAACAAAAATATTAAAACCGAAATCAGCTTCCATCAGTTGGGATCCCACTCACAGCTAGCCTGTCTAGGACTTTCAAAAGTGGAAAGTTTTAGGGAGCAGATATTCTCACCTTTCTCTGCAGAGCAGTTACTGATTTGGTATTGCTGGTTTGACCATAGCAGGCCAACATTTCCTGGCCAGCACCACCAGATCTCTGAGTGAAGAGGACAGGTCCTGTCAAAAGGGCTGTGGGGATGGGGCAGTGCAATGTCTGTTCCCTAACTTCACAAGTTGGGAGGAGAACACAAATCAACAGGAACCAAGACCAATTCCCATAGGCAGAGGTCAGAGAGACCTCTACACTCCAATTAGTATTATCTCTTAAAACCAATTCGGATATCAGCTGTGCCCCAACAGCTATCTCTATATCTGCTGAGTTTGATAATACCTTGAAATGGCCCACACAAAACTCACTTGGGTTTTCTCTAAGGAAATAACAGGTTGCCATTGATTGGTTAATACAACTTTATATGATTGTTTAGTGCAGTCCCTTCTCAACAATGTCAGCAGACATATTTCCATGACTTCTTGACCTCTGCCCTGCTCAGGCAAGTATACAAAGCTCTTTTAATTCCTACTCTCACCCGGGAAGTGATGCCACAAAAAAAACCTCATTTAACTCTGCCAATAAGTGCTCAGAGACCCTCTAATCCACCAGCCAATCTCCCATACAAAGGCACACAGGTTGCTCCCTCCATAGGCAGGAAGCCCACTGTGGTTTTCTGGTTCTGTTGCTGTCTCTTCTCTGACAGTCTTTCCTCATCTCAGATGGCTCAGCTCTTTGCTTCCTATGTGGAGGAGTTTCCACACAATGATTATGGATCCAAGTATGCCTTCTATGTCTGGCTCTTATTTCTTGATACTTATGAACCCTCTTCTTCCTCCACTCAGATGGTTCATTTTAAATCTAGCTGGAGGGCTAAAAAAAACTGACCAACCCCCATGCTAGAGTCCCATACACATCATTGAGATGTCCCACTCCTACAAAAGTATCATGCCTCTTTATTGCATTCTTAACTAACTATACAATCACCTTGTGGGACCAAAAGTACTTCATATTTACGTAGTGCCATTGTGTTAGCCTGGGTAGACTGAAGAAACAAACTCATCGGCACACATATGTGTATGAGAAAAAGCTTTATTGTACATTAAGAAAACATCCCAGCCCAGTCCAGATCAATCCTGTAAATCCAATGTTAGCCCAAATGGCCAATACCATTTGGGTATTGTCCTCTTCATACTGACAACACACAAGCAATGATGTCGAATGCAGGAATATCACAGGCCATTCCATGGGAAGCCTTATGGATCCAGTGGTGTTGTAAGCAACTGAGTGCTGGCACGGGTCTCCCTGTGGTTCTTCAAGTTCAGGACACTAGCATAGCTCCATGTGTCTTATTGGCTGTATTGTCTCCCAAGGAGACACCAGCAAGCACTAAGGAGTTAGTGCCTTTAAAGAGATCATCAAGCTGCTAACTGATTGACAGGCTAAACACCTCTTCATGCTTAAGTCTCAAATCGACAGCAGAGTTTGTAACTACCACACCAACCCAGTCATTTCATGGAATTTACAGGGATCAAAAACTCTAGGTGGAAGAAAGGAATGCACAGCACACCAGATCTTCAAGGCAAAGGGGGTAGCAGGAGATTAGAGGCAGCAAGTCAGAGGCAGCAAGTCAGAGGCAGAGGAAAGAATCATATGTTTTACAAATCTTGCTTCCTTTCCTCTTGTTTCACAGGTAGATGACACTTTCCAGTCTGCTTTGGAGTTGGATATGACTATGTGGCTAAATAATATTCACAGTATTAGGGCATAGAAGATGTTGTCTCATCCAGGTCTGGCCCTTTATAGTGCGCCAACAAAGTCTCCATTCTCCCATCCAAATACTCTCCAAGCCCAAACCTGCTAAACTGCTGAGACTGGTGTGTTCACAGTGGTATGGCAGTAGGCTAAACCTCCATTATCTTTCTTTTAAAAAGTAATTTAATTGGCATGTACTTCACATGTCCTACAACTTAATCATTCAATCATGTTAAGAAATTTGTACAATCACCATGACAATCAAATTCGGAACATTTTTCTCATATTCATTATTAATCTCCTGTTTCCCCGATCCTCCCCTACCATGACCCCATCCAGTTACTGTCTCAATACATCTACCTATCTTCACTTTCATATACAGAAAATCATATAAAATAAAACACAATCATACAAAAGTGATACAAAGCAAACAAACAAAATCAACAGTGACCAGACAAAACTGAAAAATCTCCATCAAAGAGAAGGTAGGAAATATTAAAAACTCACACAACTTTAATATGGGCCAAAAGAAAGCTCACAGGATATGACATTACATTTTAACCTGACCATATGTGCCAAAATTGACTTTACAGTGTTTGTAAGATAGCAAGGTCATCCACTTCCCTTGACCACAATTAGAGGGGATTCCATGGGATTTATTCCATCTGGGGATACTGTGAATGCATTTGGGGTTTCACTGTCATCCACAGCCTTCCGTAAACCAGAGTTTTATTATTTACATCCTTGTTTCTCACAGGCTGCCGTGCTTCTTCCATATGAACTTAGTTGATACCTCACTTAGATGGCTGTTTTGAAGACAAACCTTTAAGTTTCTAGATACTGTACATTCTGATACCTGGGCACCTTCTGGTTTCTTCTCCACCCTTTGCTAAGCACATATCTTTGCTGATGTCCTGAGGGTAAGCATCCAATAGGACTATATCCCAAGAGCTCATTGGTCTTAGATTGTGATTAGAATTAAGTGCAAGCCCCCAATACATTAATATATCTCTAGTTTATAGATGCCTCTGGTTCATTCTAGAGAAACCATTATCATTTTTTGATTAAAAAAATTATAAATCATCCCCCTGGGGCATAAGGTAATTCTATTGACAGTAATTATATTGATAGATAATTCCCTCAGTAAATGAATGACACCATTAATTTAGCCCATAACATAGAACTTAAAGTCCTGTTGATAAAAAGGCAATTATACAAATATAGGTCAACTTCCGACTGCAGTACATGGATTGTTGACTTATACAAGTGGACACTAGTTGAGTGGACACTAGTTAGGCAAATTGGGTGTTTGTTTTAGGACAAAACTTTCTTTTGTGTGTGTGTGTGTGTGTCGAATTTTTTATTTTTATTTTTTAATTATTTATTGTTGTAATCATTTTATTAGGGGCTTGTTCAGCTCCTAGCAAAACCTACACATGCATCCATTGTGGCAAGCACATGTGTACATATGTTGCCATCATCATTTTCCAAACATTTTCTTTCTACTTGAGCCTTTGGTATCAGCTCCTCATTTTGTTCTTCCCTTCCTGACCCTCCCTTCCTCACATGGTCTTAAATACAAAGCAAATGTTATGAGAATGATGACGACAATGGGTGCACAAATGTGCTTGACACACAATGGACTTATACATGGAGTGTGATAAGAGTTGTATGAGCCCTCAATAAAATGATTTTTAAATGTTTTTTTCATAGCTTACACTGGCCAATGTCTTCCTTCACCCACTTTTCTGTTGTCCATCCCCCAGGAAGAGGGTTATATGTAGACCATTGTGATCGGTAGCCCCCTTTCTCCCCCACCTTCCCCATCCCCTCCTGGTATCACTACTCTCATTATTGGTCTTGAGGGTTTTATCTGACCTGGATTCCCTATGACCAGCTCTTATCAGTACCTATGTACATGCTCTGGTCTAGCTGAATTCATAAGGTAGAATTGGGGGAGGAGCCTTTAAAGAACTAGAGGAAAGTTATATTGACTCATCTCCTTCTTGTGAACCTTCTCTGTGGGGATATCCAATTATCTACAGATAGACTTTGGGTGTCTTCTCTGCAAAACTCTTTATTCACATTGATAAGATATTTTGTCCTGGGTCTTTGATACCTGATCCCATTGTGATCACACAGGCTGGTGTGCTTCTTCCATCAGGACTTTTTGCTTCTCAACTAGATGGCCGCTTGTTTGCCTTTAAGCCTTTAAGACCCCAGATGTCAGAGGAACCAGCCCCTAACATGGACATCATGGGTTCAATGGGCTCAATTCCACAGTGGTAATTGATAATTTCTATAGTAAAGCCATCGAGAGCATGAGAGATATAAATAATGGAGTCAGACAGACATGTTTAATGGTAGCATGCTCAGCCCCACGTCTTAGTCCATGTAAAGAGAGAGTGAGGGGGGAGGAGAGGACATGGGGAAAGGGGACAGGGAGGAGAGGAAGAGGAGTTAGGGAAAGAGAGGCAGCTGAGAGAGTGAGAGGGGGAAAGAGCAAGAGAGGCAGGGCAAGAGATTGGCCAAGGGCGAGAGCATGAGAGAGCTCCTTCATTTTAACCACGTCTTACATATCTTTTGAAAACATGCCAGGCCCCTAATCACAGGTAAGGACATACGTCACAGGACGGAATTATCCTGTAAGTTACACAGTAATGAGCGGGATGATCTGGGGGCATACATGTAATAGAGAGGGACATTATTGGGGTCCCCATGTGACAAGATAGGCAGACTTAAGATCCCTGATGGTGACAGCCTAACCTTAATTGCCCTTGGGCTGGAGACTTGATTTAGCTCAAGCTTTCAGGAGGAGTGATCCAATGTGATAATAGAAAGGAATTGGCCCTAACGTTTGTGTGAGAGACAAAGACCTCTGGATAGCTGAGATCTTTAGGAAGAATCACTCTAAGTTTCTGAGGTGGCAAATGATTACTGATATTTGCTTAATATTTTGGAGAGGATATAATTGTGGAAAAGTCCTATCTTCATCCGAGACCCAGACCCTATATCTTTTGATAGCCAGGCACCATCAGCTTTCTTCACTACATTTACTTATGTAATTGTCTTTGTCTTCAGCAATCATGCTTTCTTTGACTTTATGCCAAGTTATTAAAACAAAGTGTTCTTGCATTCAGGGGGTACTTGAGTAGAGGCCCAATGTCCACCTGCTACTTTAATACTTAACATATGAATATATGTACATAGATCTATTCCGATAGGGCAAAACTTTTGATAACACTCAATCACAAAAGAAGAACCATACCTACAAGATTAATACATGTCATAATAAAAGCAAGGAGGACATTAAAATAGTATATAAGTGATAGTCTCAGGCCATCTTTCATTTGACACCTTTAGAGCACAGGATCTGAACCAAGTCTGGAGAGTGTCAATTCCATAACCTTGGGAGAGCAGTCATTTACTTCTTCTCACAGTAGGATGTTTCATCCTAAGTCCAAGGAAGTATCTTAATTCCTTAAGACTGCTACAGGTGAGTTTGAGGAACTGCCCAGTTCACTTGTGGGGTTTCCATATGAAATCCTTCTGGTGTGACCTATGAAGGATTTTGTAAAACAAAACAAAACAAACAGACAAAAAAAAACAGAGTCTGAAGTCGCAGCAGTTTATAGCACTAGCTTTTTATAAATTACCAAGGGCTTGATAGTAACTAGTTCAAAAGTGTTAGTATCAGGCACATTCTCCCTTTGGATTCTATATAAGTATTGGTAGGTGTTTTTGCTTGTTTGTTTTCCTGATGAGAGGATATTCCTCCTAGTTTATCCATCAACAATAATGTCACCTTTCTCAAAACATTATTCCTTTCACCCCCCATCTTGACAAGAATGTCCAAAAAGGTTGGCTCTGCTACGAGTGTCTCTTCATTTGGGGTGACCTTCAAACAATGCTGAATGGTAACAGGTCAATGATCTTCTCGCTTTCACCACATCTTGTGAGACTGACCCCCAACTAAGAGGAGGTCTCCTCTGTCTAAGTGGTTTTTAAGATATCAATGCAGAAGGGGCTGGTGCATGGTTCATGGGAACTGGACAGGATCTCAACCTTATTGCTTGGAAGACTAGATTAGATTGCATCACTTGAGAGCAGAATCTTACCTTTCTTAATATTTATCCGTATAGTAGAGGATTCGTACAAACTTTATCCTTTTGTGTTGGACTAACTTTAATCAACATAATGGTTTCTAGGTCTAACTATGTCATGAAGTGTTTCATGGTTTCATTGCTGTTTTTTCTTAGGAATTAATATGTATTTGCACCAAAATTTTTTATCCATTCTTATTTTTTTATTGTGAAATTTGCTAAGATAAATATGGGAGAGTGTACATCTGTTTGAGTTGTGTCGCTTATTACTTTAGGAGATATGCCCACGAATGGTATTGCTTGACCACATGGCATTTTCTATTCTCCCATTTAACCCTCAATTTTCTTGCCCTTACCCTTTTGAGTGACTGAGTAGGAGACGTGTGGAGCCACAAATGAAGCACTCTAGAGCACCAGATAAGTATTTGGAAAGTCTTCCCTGTCGGCTATCTATGCTTGTGCAGGAGAGAGAAATTTGATTGCATTAAAGCCTCCAAGATTTGGGGATAATTTGTTCTAACAGTAAGTGTTACTAACCTTAGAATGCATGGCATCACCAAGTGTTTGTGGCTGATAAGTGATGACTAAGAAGTAGAAAAGTGTTATAGTAGTTAATGACATGCACACTGTGCTATATCCTTATCCTAGATACCTCTGTGATAATTTTGGGAGCTAAGCAAATTAAAATATATGATAGCACCATAGAGTTATGAATCAGTGCAAAGTGATAAAGTGATCAGCTTAAAGTCAGTTCACATTGCAGAGGGTCTGCCAAACACTTTTACTCTTATTATGTATTTATGACATTAGAGTCATGTCAGTGTTTCTCCTCTGGCATCGAATTTATTTCTAATGTGCTTTAAAGAGTAGCTCCAAAATTCTTGTTTAACTGCAGCTGAGGTGAGATTCTCTCCCTCTTTGCGCACCCCCCCCCCACCGTCTTTCAACATGTATGTGTCTGTTACCCAGTGAGCCTTAAGTAAGAAAGTTCAACCCATCAGTCAGCATGACATCACATGATTCTGAGATGACATAGTAAAACAGTAAATCTGTGACTTGAGTCAAGACAAGTATCACAGATGCCAGTGCCCCCCCAGCTGCCATTTGAAAAATATCCTTTCTGCCAAACCAAATAGAGAGATAACCAGGCCCTAACATTTCCTTTCCTTTCCTTTCCTTTCTTTTCCTTTCCTTTCCTTTCCTTTCAAGGAGAGCTCTGCTGCACAGAAGAGCCAAGTTCCGCCAAATGGAGAGGCAAGCATGATAAAGCCCTTTTCAATAGCAATTATTTTTTTGTGGATAAGAAAGATGATATATGGACAGGTTTGAGCTAGACAAAAGTCAAGACTGGTTCTTGACATATTGGAAAATGCATGCTAATTCTCACTTTGATCTCAAATGAAAAAGGAATGTTCTGGTAAGTTTGAGCAGGGTTTTAAAGGCAAGTGTAATATTTATCCTAAAGCCCCTTCTCTTTTAATAACTAGAACACACTCCTGGCTGATGGTGGCTGGTCGGCAGATGGACTCATAATATAATCTATTCCTAAAACTTTTGATGAACAAAACCCTTAATTTTGTCCTTCAGTTGACAGAAAGCAAATCATCCTGTTTATAATGGGCAACTCTGGTCAACATGGTGATATGTTGACTCATAGTTAAGTACTCAGTGTCCATTATGAGTTCAGTCTCTACTATGGCCTAGTGATGAGGCCAAAATCATTTCTCAAGAGGAGTGTAGACAGAGCTTTGCTCCAAAATTCTAAATATTTGCACTGTTATTCCCCAATGGAGGCCTGCCTAAGACTGGAAAGAGCATCTTTACCTGTCACTAGCATTTCAAAAACAATTGTATCAGTTGAACCATATGACCCCAGGGTAGAGAGACTCATATACCAGTCTGAACACATCCACTATGGAGCCTTCTTTTCTCTGAGCGCCACTCAAAACTAGAGTTGTTCAAGTCACTTGATAAATAGGCTGAAACAGTTGATCAAAATGAGGGATATTTTATCTCCCAAATTCAGAAAGATCTAAAAGACCTCATATCTCCTTCTTAGTTGTGAGAGGGGCTGGATACAATAACTCATCCTTTACTTTAGAAGGAATACCTTGACATGTTCTACACCAATGGGATACTAGAAATTTCAATGAAGTAGAAGATGCCCGACTTTTGACTAGGTGAATTTTCCGCACTATAGCAGGTAATGTCTTATCAGTAAGTCTAAAGTCATGGATCCTTATTCATTACATGGATCCTTATACAATCAGCATATTGTCAATATAACGAACAAGTATGACTACTACTACCATGAGATTGTGGAAGAGAAAGCTGATCAAGTTCTCCACGGACTAAATTATGATGTAATGCAGGAGAGTTGACATACCTCTGAGATAAGACAGTGAATAATATCTCCAGGCAAAGACAAACTGCTTCTGGTAAATATTCTAAAGCTAGTGAGGGATGGGGTGGGCTTGTTTATCTGTTTGCATTGGCCAACTACGCAAGTTAAATTGGGATGTGGTGCCCTTGATGGTGACATTAATCTCGGCAATTCACCCAGGAATGGGTCTTCAGCTTTTATTTACTATCTTTTTCCTTCTAATGACTTCTTCTTGGCTTATTACCAATAATAGCCTTTATTCAACATGTCATGGATTGAATGTAAAGGTTCTGTCAATTCCTGATTGTATATTCTGGAACTGGGAAAATCACTGCAGCTTAGGTCCACTGGGAAAACTTCAGATGGACCTGAACTGATAATCATTAACTTGAACTCTGTACTCCTCCTCTGATTGGTAGGCCACCATGATATTTTGGATCTCCTAGAACTAGTGACAATTCAGTGCCAGTGTGCCCTAGTCCCTAAAACTCTTATTGTTTCCTTTTCCCCATGAAAAGTCACATTTATAAAAGGTTGTAGATCCCTTTGGGGAAGCCTTAGAGAAATATTAACAGTGTACGCTTTTGTTGGTGAAGTTGGGACCTTCTCAAGGAAATCTGGCCTTTCCATTCAAAAGGAAGATTGCAAACTGGTTCAAGTCCTGGAATTAAGTGAGGGATTATGGCTATTTTCTAGTGAATCAAGTTAGACTGCTTTTATCTTGTACATATTATTTATGTTTGTACATGTTAAGTGAATATTAGTTGATTCTCCTGGTTGATTCAATTAGCCCCGTGATAGTAATTTTAATTCTATTAGGCCAGTTCTCACGGTAAAGATGACTTACTAAAATAACAACCACAGTAGTCTTTTAGGATGCTGGAGCTCACTTCACTAATCTGTTTCTCACCATGGTAGTGAAAGCTCTGTCTACTAGGCACTCCATGCTTAAATCTGTGAGTCCACTTGATAAGTCCATGTGAACATGTCAATTCCCTGAGACTTTGGAGATCTTACTGTACAGCATATAAAGCAAGTTTAGTACTTCAACTTGATTCAGTCTAGCTCATGATTTAATCCTTGTTTCAGTCTATCAAAGAAATAAACTACTAGATTCTGTCTTACCTTCTTGAGATGAAACATTGAATGAAGACAATATGTTTCTTGGGACTATATCAATAAATTCAGACTGACAGTAGCCTAGAAGAGAAGAATTGAACAAAATGGATGTTACTCAGATCCCTAAAAACAAGTCTTCTGTCCTCATCCAAAGGAGAAAGCATTAACAAAGTTTGGTAAGTCAAAATGTAAACATGGGCATCTGGTCAACAAAACCAAAAGAACACCTCAGTACCATGAGTCAATGTGGACTCATCATGACCGCACTGTGATTTCTGATACGGTAATGGTGTACAGGTGCGGAAAGCCCTGCCTTTTTCCCATGGAGTTACTGGTGGGTTTTGAATGTTGTGATAAAAATTCTGGACCCAGACAGCCGGGGAGTGAATCGTGTTCTCCCCATTGAGAAGCTGAGAGTATTTCTATTTTCTTTGCTGTGAATTAAGCATGACTCACAGGATTACAAAGAAGTGTTATGAGAATTAAGTGAATATATTAATGAAGAGCCCCAGACCCATAATGGATGCATACTAACATGTAAAAATTGTTTGGGTATTTTTTCATGGATAAGCTGTGTTTATTCTTTTTATTTATTAATAATTGGAATTTAATACATATGTCATTTCATAGTTCCATCACATCAAGCAGTTTGATACAATGGTTCCACAGTTTCCAAACATTCTTTTCCTTCCTGAACTCCTCAGCATCGTCTTCCCTTTATGCCAGCCCCCCAACACCACTGTACCCAGCTCCCCCAAACCCTTATTCTACATGCTGTCTGTATAGGTTCATCGATCCTGAGTTTCATATACAAAAAACCCCATATAGCACAACTTTAAGAGGGTTACCTCAGTGACATAACACCTCTGAGATAAACCCTAACAGAAGCAAATTAAGACAAAACAAAGTCACAGAAAATGTTGGAAACCAGATTAGATCCAGTATGCCTTGGAAGAAGGATCAACTGACATTTTTACCTGTTCCAGTTGGGCTCACCCTTTTGATCTTCCAAACTCATCTCTCCAATGCACTCTGCTTAGTAACCACTGTCCTCCCATTTCTCTATTATGGACAAAGGAAGCTGACTGGAAGTTTATTTCCTATACAGATCCCACAAGTGTATCTTGTTCTCCCACTGTCATCCACAGCTTTCTGTAAACTGGATTCTCACAATTTAGGTTCTGATACTCATCTAGCCTTCAACCTTGGATGACGTGATTTACAATCCGGTGACTGATGATGATGTTCTTCTTCCATGTAGACTTAGTTGACATCTCACTTAGATGGCTGCTTGTTTGGAGACAAGCCTTTAAGGTCCCAGACACTAGTTTAGCTTATAGCCGTGCACCATCTGATTTCTTCACCACATTTGGCAACAGCACTCACATCTTCTGTGTTCCCTTCTTGACAATGAGTACCATAAAGCAGTGTCATGATGTAAGAACTTATTGTTTGCAAGTGGGACTAGGATTTAGTGAGAGTCCAAAACCGGATCTCTGTTTTAGTTTGCTTGCTTATTTGTTTGTTTTTATCTACTTTAGCTCCTTTTCAAAACTACTTTGTTAATTTATGGTAGAGTCTTATGGATTAGCCCCCTGGGATATAATGATCTTCCATTAATATTGTCTTTGAGTAGTCCTGGTACTAATTTTTTGTCCTGTTGAAAGAGGGAACCAATGTAGACTAACACCATATCTCAGGACCTGAATTGCCTGCACAAAATCAGTCCTTTCTTGGATGGTCATGATTTACATATAATGGGGGTTCACTGTTGGGGAAATTTTACAATAATAATCACTCAGAATGTCATTCATAGGTTTGTCAGAATAATATATATCTCAATATAGCACATAAGACACTGATGTAGTAAGATCATGTTTGTTCACCTAGTAACTCAATAATCTAGGTACAGCTATCTTCTGCTTCTGCAGTGTGGTAGTAACAACGTCTGGTGTTAATTTGAGGATTCTGAGTGAAAGAGTGGAGTCTAGGCTGTCAATCAGGTCATAGCCAATGAGGTCTCTGTGTGGGCATGGCCCTGTCCAGAGGGTTCTGGGAAATCCTGCATTCCTCCTTGGAGGTGGGAGACATTCTCTCTGCACACTCCTTGCAAGACATTTTCAATGAGCAGCCACGTGGAAATACACTAGAGACCCCTGGAATTAGAGAAGTCACATGGAGACCCCAATCAGTGCTGAGATGCTTATAAAGCCACTGAATCCATAAGACTTCCCGCCTACTAACCTGTGATCTTCCTGCATTCGGTGTCATCACATGTGTTTCCTAAGTCTAAAGAGGACTTAGAGTATTATTGGACATATGGACTAATATCAGGCCTATGGACTTGGTCTAGACTCTTCTGGAATGTTTCCTCAATATTCAACTTCTCTTATATATATAGCTCTTTCTTATAAACATGAGTATCTAAGAATTTGTTTCTCTAGTCTACCCAGACTAACACACCCAGACATTTTGTATTTTCTGACTTAAGTCCTCAGGTTTCAAGTGTGTCTGGGATAGAGTCCAATTCACCCAATGAGGGTTCCATATTGGATCTCACTGATATAACCTCTGGAATATGCTGAGCACCTTGAAGATCCAAGATTCAGTGTTCCAGAGTTCCACAGCATCTGGCCTGGGATCCCAGCAAGCACCAAGAGACCAGTGTCAGGGTGACCCATTCAATGCATACCACCAAAAACACTCCTCCACTAAGGTCCCCAAAAGTATTTTCAGCCTTTCTTCCCAACAGCTAGAGGTCAGTCCTCCCACTTTTCCTACCAACAAACATACATTTGTGTTCCCCGACATGTTTGCTCCCTTTGCCCCCTCCTGACTTGTTTTTTCCATCAATATCCCTAATTCCTCTGATAGAGCTGGTTACCTGTTCAGGGGACCCTCATCATAGATTTACATGGCAGTTGCTCAGTAGACAATATCGCTTTCCCCTCTCAACCATTTGACCCCAGGTGACATGAGTGGCAAAGTGACCTTCAAAACACTTACGTAGAGCCAATGGTGCACAATTTTTTTCAAACTCTTTTGACTAATTAAAAGGATAAAGATTGAGGCTGACTTTTGTTACATAATCTTTTCCTATATTCCTTCTTTGTTTATGTTCATTATTTTGTTCCATTTTCTCTCTCTTGGGGGATTATTCAAGCCATAGACAGTGAATTAAGAAAAATTATGATGTGGCATGCCAGTTTCCCCTAAGCTTAATATAGTGCACGCTGCTCTTCAAATTATGATTTGATTTTTATTACTTAAGAACACAGGCACAGAAGATAGTAATTTTTAAATTGTTTTAGTGAGTTACTCAAGATCTTAATCTCATTCCATCTTATTTAGAATCTCCCTAAAGAGGATTTTCAGAATCCATAGGTGGTGCAATAGTTCATACACATGGCTGCTGAGCAAATGACTGGAAGTTTTAACCCATCCAGAAGCTACCATTAAGAAAGCTACTTGCCAAAGATCATGGCCATAAAAACCCCATTGAGCTGGGGTCTACTTCACACAAATGGAGTAACTGACCATGGAAACTTACTGGCAGTTGGTTTGATTTTGAGGTCTGATAACATAGTTGTCAAAGCTCTCACCTGATAGTCAATAGGTTGGTGGTTCAAACCCATCAGCTGCTTCTCAGGAGAAAAGGATAGCAGCTTGTTATTATAAAGATTACAGCCTTGGAAGCCCTCCTTGGGCAGTTTCACCTTGTCTTATATGATCACTATGGACTTGACAGCAGTGGCTTTGTTTTTGATGGTTTTTGATTATTTTTTATAAAGTACATTTATAAAGTACTTTAAAATGTATATGACGAACAAGAACTATGTTTACAGTGTGCTTTTAAAATTAGCACAAAACTATTTGCTTTTCTTACATCCTCTTGTTCTTATATGTCTTATATTAGAGACAGATTCCTTATTTGCACCTATTATTAGAATTGGGAATGTAAATACCACTGGTAGCTTTCAGAGGAAATTGCAAAATGATATGCATTTCATGATTAAATCTGCCTTTAAAACAAATTAGCAAGTGGATGATTTTAAACCTTAACATTTCCAAACATGTGGCCTACTTTTTAGCCAGCAGCCTTCTTAGTATAGCATGTGTGCTGTCCTTTTCCTGGAAATCTTACTAACTCTGCACAAGACAATCCATCATCTCTTCACAATGGAGGCGATGAAAAGCATGCCTGTCTCCTGCACTTAAAATTGAAATTAGCCTGATTGACTTGCACAAAGAACCCTCTGCAGTGAGAGCCCGGGTAGACTTCAAAGGATTCTTACAGACAGAAGAAAGAAAGAAAATCCTAAACTAAAATGAAATGAAAATCCTGTACGAATAAAGTCATCTTGTACGTAGCGCTCTAAAGAAGAAGACCTTGCTTCTGTAGAAGTTTCTAAATAATTAATTTTTATTGTATTATTTGATTGATCTGTTCCTTTGTCATTTAATAGCTACACATGGCTCTAAGTAGTGCCATTCAAGTTTAAGATTATAATCTTTACACCACTCATAAAATGCATCTTGCATTTGGTGAATGAAAAAAGAAATAATTCCAGCAATTCTGTGATGCCTGCTGAACATTTTCAATAGGGATTGCAAATTTCAGTGCCTTCAGGACAGGAGAAGTGAGACAAAAGATGCAGGCTGGTGGGAAAGACAGGCAATACACCTTTAAAGGGGGGCAGCCATCATTCTGTTTCAAACAACTGTTGTCTTTCAGGGGTATGGAGCCAGCATTCAGCTGTGAAGATTGTCAGAAAAGAATAAAAATTCTTTCTTTTCTTTTTCATGTAATCTCTTAAATGCTTCCATATATGGCAATTAATTTAGAATATTAGAACACTGTGTGATAAAATAACAAATAACACTGTATGCTTAGTGGAACGGCAAGTTTCAAAGACTGAGAACGTCAAATGCCAGCAAAAATGTAGAGCAACAGGAAATCTCATTCACTGCTGGTAGAACAGAAGCCATTTTGGAAAATATCCTGTCAGATTTCTCACAAAATTAGGCTTACTATGTTCACTGCTGTGCTGAGTAAATTAATTGTTCTAGCATTTAGCTCAATGGGATCTAATATCTATTCCAATGGCTACACAGACATCACAGGCACAATTCATGATTTAAGGCTTTGTTAAGACAGTTAACAAATCATAATGCCAGTATATGTTCAGGGCTGAGTTGTTTATCAGGACATATTACAAAGTTTCAGGACTGCTAATAAATACTCAAAGGGACACACCACTCTGCTATAAACCTCAATCACACAAGATCCACGCATCAGCAAACCCACCTCCCTGAATTAAGTGCCCAGTCACCTCACTCCAGGAAGCCTCAGTCCAAAGATACGGAGCTCTCTTCCTCAGGTCAGCAAGCCCAACTCCTCCAATTAAGTGTGAAGGCGCCCAACTCCTACACAAGAGCACTCAATCATAACTTGTTCCATGCACGAGGAAGTTCATCACTCTGCTCCATGTTCTGGCTCCTGGTTTTATTACTACTCCTATGGTATAGCTGTTATCTGCATCTGGGAGATTCGCTGGACAGGGATCTTGGGTCCAGATGGCACATGTCATCCCTGTCTCTTACCCTCTTACTGGCAATGAGATCTCTGCTACAGTTTCTCAAAGGTCTCATTTTGCACAGACGATGCCACTTAATGGAATTCTGTTCACAATTACTCACCAGGGAATCCTGTCAGTATCCTTCCTCAACTACTTCCCAGGCCATGTGGGGAATGATTGTTTGGTGGGAGTTAGAAACTCTGGCTAACAGTCATTTTAAATAAGTGTCTGTCCCTGCCATTGAGTCAATTTGGACTCAGTGCTGCTCTAGAATGGCATGGGAATAGCATAGTCTATCAATATATATATCAGAGCAGTAAGCTTCATCTTTCTCCTACAAAGTAACCAGTGGGTTTGAACTGCTTACCTTGCAGTTAGCAACCCAATGCTATGCCCACTACACCATCATGGTTTCTTACTAGAGAATGCATCAATTACATTCTTAGCTTTTTAACCAAATGAGCTAGAAATGTAAGCCCATATAAAAATTAGGTATTTGTAGCAACGTTGTGCATACTCCTCGACTACTGGAAGCAACCATGATGTTCTTCAGTGGCTAAATTGATAAATTTTGTCTAGCCATACTATTTAGTATTGTTCAGTCATAAAAGGTCCTATAAAACTGCTGACGGATATGGTGGAAACTTAAAATGTATATCACTAAATGAAAGAAGCGAATCTGAAAAAGTACATACTGTGTGATTCCAACTGCTTGCCATCTGGAAAGGGTAAACTACAGAAAAGAAAAACTGCCGTCTTGTGAGCTGCAACTCATAATAATCCTATACAAGACAATAGAACTGGCATAAAGGCTTTCCAAGGTTATACATTTTTACACAATCAGACTCCCGCATCTTCCTCGTGTACAGCAACTGGGATAAGAATTGCTAACTTCCTAGTTAAAATGAAACAAAAACCTGACTGCTATGGAGTCGATCCCAAGTCATAGTGGCTCGACAGGCAAAGGTAAAATTGACCTTGTCAGTTTCCAAGATTGTAATTCTTTATGGAAGTTGACAGCCTCTGATAAGGTGACATAGGAGCTATAGTGGACCTCCTCTGACTTCCTGATTGTCACCAGGAAGAGCTAAAGCTATGTCTCTATCCTCCACCCTTCTTTACCTATGTTGAAACCAACAATACCACCTAGAGCACTCTCCTCTTATGTTAGGTTCAATAACCCATTGCATTGACCACACAGAAAAGAGGTTTATTAGATAATTAACAGGTTACTATAATTCAGGAGCCATAAACAATACGGACACAGTCAGTGAACCACAGAAGCACACCTGTAGTTTCCCCAGCCAGCAGTCAAGTGTTTCTCTGGGTCTCAATCTTTTAATGATGTGGTTCCTTGGTGCTGCTTTCATGGGCCAAGAAGTCAAACCATTGCTGTGCCACACAGTCAGAATCGCAGTGCAGCTGCTCTATTTTGTCTCATGGTCTGTCTCTTTGATTCAGTTTCTGTTCTCAGTGTGATTCTGTTGCTCTAACCTATTGGATCAGGGACAGACTGTCAGGGCCTCAACCTTTGGCCCTGCATGTACCAGGAAACATAGCTGATGGGCAGACTCCAAGAATAACATTCTTTTCTCCACACCATAAATATCTGGACAATTGGACTAAGGAAAAAACAAGACAGCAGTGGAAAATTTCCAGCACCTGTGGCCCCAACCCCATCCCCAAAGGACCCTTCTTTGCCCCGCCTTTAAACATCCACAACACTCTTCAATGGGTACGAATTCTCTGGGCTATTTGCTAGATCAGGGAGCCTTATCCTAGGGCTTCTTTTCTAATAAAGAGCTGTTACAGCTACTTAGCGTATTCGCTCTTTGTTTGTCCTCATCCTTCAGCTTACCTCTCATTTGGTACCAAAACCCACGAGGAGAGAAGGGGTCTTGATGCACCCCCACCCCATCTTGGCCAAGTGTGGTGCTCTCCTCCCTCTCCTCCCAAAGCTCTGCCATCAACTCCCGACTCACCAAGACGCCAGTTAGTTCTCTGCTCTTTGCCGTCTCTCACTTTCGATTCAGCAAATTCCAACTTAACAAGTGCCCTCCCATCCCCTGCCCCTTTATCTCTGTGTCTACTCCCTAGGGATTTGGCTGATAATAGGACTGTTGACCCTGGGTCTGTCAGTCACTGTGCCCTCAGACTGGACTCCATTTTAGAAGACATTTTTAGTCCTTTTCTACTTGTTTGTATGCTTTGTGTTTACAGTTCTGCAGTATCTTCTCTAAATTCTTCTGCTTCCCCTTTTCTTATCCTGAACAGAGGCCTCTGATCAACCCTTTATTATTAGCCACAGAGCAGGTTTCCTTCTTCAGTTTCCTTTGTGCTTCTCCCTGCTCCAAGGTCCCTGTCTGCCAAATAAGTTGCAGATCTGTGCCAGGGTCCCAACTCTAAGAGTCCAGGACGCTCCCCAGAGTCTCTGACTTTGGTCAGGATGTCCCTGGAATCAGAAGACCTTCCTTCTCTCCAAAGGTGGCTAGAGAACTCAGGGACACCCTTCTTCAATATCTGTTTTTCCACAGTTTGGGGCAAAAAGAAAAGCCAACAATCCAAGACCTCAAGGACAGCCCTTTGCTGGCCAATCTCTCCAAAGTGAGACTGACCTCAGACCTGCTCCCTAAGAGCCTTGTTTTCTTTTATTACCAGAGATGGTTTCAAAACCAGTTGGACAATGAATCTTTCTGGCCAAAAATCAGTACTTTCGATTCTAACTTTCTCTCAGACCTTAATAACTTTTGCCAGTGTACTCACAAGGGCCTGCAACTCCTTATGTCTAGGACTTTTTCTTTCTTTTCTCCCTTCCCTCTTTATGTATTACCCGTCAACCTGTCCAGTCACTCCTAGCACATTCACCTACTGAACTCTGTCACTCCCTAAGGAAAAAAATTCTGTAACTTCCCCGCATCTGTCTCCTCTGACTCCCTGGAGTCACTGTCCCTGCTCCCAGATCATCCCCCACCATATACAGCTCCCCCAAAACCTATTTCCCAGTTCCCCATCTCACCATCTCTGTATTCCCCTGTCTCTTGCCACACCAGATCACATCAGCCTCTTGCTTCCCTCAACATGAAGTTGCAGATGTTAAAGGTCCAGAGTTGACACACATTTTCTTTCATTAATTTATCTCAAACAGAAAAGTGGCTGGATTTCTTTTCACAGAACCCAACTACTTATGCCAAAGAATTTCATTGCCTCACTCAGGTCTATGATCTCATTTGGCATGGCATCTATGTAGTCTCAGTATCTACCATTACACTAGACAAAAGGGAATGCATTTTAACTGCAGTCCAACAACACGTAGACCAGGTTCAACTTACTGATGTTATGAGGTCTATTGGACCTCAGGCAGTTTCCTGAGAATAGCTGGGATGGGTTTATCAGATAGATACCCCTGCAGAATGGCAAGGCAGGGCCTATAGAGGTTGTATGATCCAATGCTTATTGCCAGGGCTTCAGGCAGTTTCCCACAAGATGGCACACATTGACGAACTTAGGGACATCACCCAAAACCCAGGTGAAAAACCCACTTTCCTCAGTTGTTTGACTGAGGCCTTACCACAGTATACTACACTAGAACCTCCATCCCCAGCAGGGGCTAGCCACTCATTTTATCACCAAGGCAGTACCTAACATAAAAAAGAAATTAAAGAAAACTGAGGATGGTCCTGAGACCCCTATCTGAGACCCAGTGAATATGGCCTTTAAAGTTTTTAACGTCTGGGAGGAGTAAGCTAAGACTGAGTGTTGGGCTTGTGCTCCTCAGAAGGTAAGCTTACAAGTACAAGCCCAAGTCCTGAAAACAGCCCTGAGGCTGACAGGAGGAAAGGTTCAGAAGACTTGAGGAAATAGAAACCCTAATTGATCACCTCCAGAGCCCTGTTTCAAATACGGTCAGGAGGCCCACTGTTGCCCTCAATCCCAGCAAACCTTACTCGGCATGAGGTGAACAAGGTCACTGGAGAAGTGACTGTCCTTCGGCGCCTGACCACAAGAGATCAGTCCCTCCAAACCTCAACCTGCTTTTGGCAGTGTTGTGTCTGGCCACTGACTACTGAGGGAGCCCTGACTTGATGGCCTCAGTGACCCTCACTGAGCCCAGGTTAGTGATGAGGTAGCAGGTAAGCCAGTTTCCTTTTTTGTTGACATAGGAGCTGTCTGTTCAGCCCTCCCTTCTTTCCCGGGCTGAACTTCCCATTCCCCATCTTGGTTATGGGAATTGATGGCCTTCCCTGATGATCGTTAGATGCCCCACCTTTATCTCTAATTATCGATGAACAGCCAATTTTCTCATTCCTTTTTGGTCAAGCTGTCCTGCTCAACTCCTTTGCTGGGAAGAAATCTCTGTTCCAAACTCTGAATCACTCTATAGTGGACACACTAAGCCTCCTCTTCAAGCCCACTGAGTCAGACAGGGTTCTCCAGAGAAATAAAACCAGGACACTAGCAACTCTCTTATATATTTATATAGATAGGAGGATATATATATAAGAAATAAACAGTTAACTAATCTATAAAGCAGTACAAAAAAGTATAAAGCTTGGTGCAACTCACTTGCGTGAGACAGCTAGTAGACTGGCAGTTCTTGGAGCCTTAAGGGCTGCTGAGTAGTCCTCTGTAGAGCAATTTAGGCTATCTGGCTACAAGCAGCAAACAACAAAGCAGATTACCAACAGTCAGCCAGATGACAGAGTCCGACAGTCTCCAGCTCAAGAGATGTATATTTCAGGAGTGTGGCAAAGCAGGACTTGAAGGAACCTCAACTCACAGATACACAATCCATGATTAGGCGTCCCATGGATAGTATTGCATAGAGGTCGAGGCACAGGACGAACAAGGCAGCTGGCTGGTCTGAAGAGCCATAACAAGAGAGCCAGGGTGGGACTCGCTGAGGCCTTCCTATCTCTGCCCTTCAATTAATCCCATGTGTTCATTGGCTGTGCTGTCACAACAGACCTACCTATCTTCTGTGCCCATGTTGGCATAACAAGCTTACCCATCACAATCCACCCAATGCCAACATGGCACCAGTCTACAATTATTTACCCATATAAAATTTCCAGAAACCAATGAGATGAAACATATATTTCACATCAAATATCTATTATACATATAAATGAGAAAACACTGAGTCCAATTGTAGCCAATATATGATACATGAATAAAGAACACATTTTCAATAAGCCCACATACAGAAAATACATGACCAATCACAAACCTCACTTTTGCAATTGATCACGTGGTCGTAACTGGTAGGTAGAACTACCTTCTTCTACTATCCATTCCGTATTATCTTTGCCCTCAGCAATCACCTCAGCTGGTTGTGGATTTTTGTCTGATGGGGTGACTCAGACCTTCATTCCTGAGGGGTCTAGGTCATTAGATGTCCTGTCATGATGTGGTTGCTGTAATTTACCATTTAGTTTTATCACAGGGCACGGTAGCACTAAGAGTCGGCCTATGGGATCTCCTGGATTCCAGACATATTCCTCTTTACCCCCATTATGTAACACCAGTCCAATTTATTTTTGGTAATCTGGGTCAATTACACCACTTAGTACAGTGACACCCTTCCTGATCTGTTGATCCAAAGGCATGAGAAGCCCAAAGTTGCCAGGGGGCATTCTCAGCTGCCAGTTCAGTGGAATCCGTGCTGTGTTTCCAGGTGGGAGAGTTCCTTCCTTCAGGACCAGGACCTCCAGGACCGAAGAACATCGGGTTGCTGGGACAGAAAGCAGAAATGCTACAAGTGGGTCACTAGGAGTAATAGTGAATGGTACTCCAATTTCCATCCCTTGGTTTCTAGACCTATGAATCCTGGCTATTTGAGATACAGCACCATATATTGGCCGCTGGTTTAAAGCATATACAGCTTCCTGGAGAACACTGCCCCAGCCTCGCAAGTTTTTGCCACGTAGTTTGCATCGCAGTTGTGTCTTCAGGAGCCCATTCCATCACCCTATCAAGCCAGCTGCTTCAGGATGATGAGAAACATTATATGACCAGTGGATTCCATGGGCAAGGACCCATTGCCGCACTGAATTTGCTGTGAAGTAAGTTCCTTGATCTGATGCAATGTTATGTGGGGTGCAATGCCGATAGATGAGGCATTCTGTAAGTCCACGAATGGTAGTTTAGGCAGAAGCATTGTGTGCAGGGAAGGCAAGTCCATATCCAGAATAGGTGTCTATTCCAGTCACAACAAAACGCAGCTTCTCCATGATGGGAGTTGTTCTATATAATCAACTTGCCACCAAGATGCCAGTTGATCTCCCCAAGGAGTGATTATGTAACTTGGTCTTAACATTGGTTTCTTCTGCTGGCAAATAGGACACTCAGCAGTGGCTGTGACCAAATCAGCCTTGGTGAGTGGAAGTCCATGTTGCTGGGCCCATGCACAACCTCCATCCCTGCCACCATGTCCACTTTGTTCATATGCCCATTGGGTGATAACAGGAGTGACAGATGAAGAAGGAGAGCCATGCATGTCATCTTACCCACTTGATTGTTGAAGTCCTCTTCTTAAGAGGTAACCCTTTGGTGAGCATTCACACGAGGCACTATTACCTTTACTTTAAGGCCCATTCAGAGAGATCCACCACATACCTCTTCCCCACACCTCCTTGACACCAGTCTTCCAATCATGTTCCTTCCAAGTCCCTGACCATCCAGCCATGCCATTAGCCACAGCTAATTCTGTACACAGAATCAGTGTACAGTTTCACATCTGGCCATTTTGCCTTGTAGGCGAACTGAATGGCCAGGTGCACTGCTCGTAGTTCTGCCCATTGGGAGGATTTTCCTTCACCACTATCTTTTAGGGAGATGCCAGAAAGGGACGGTAGTGCTGTAGCTTTCCACTTACGAGTGGCACCTGCATATTGTGCAGAGCCATCTGTGGACCAAGCAACTTTTCTGTTCTTCAGTTAAATTATCATAATGAACTCTCCATGAGGCCATAGGTGCAGACTGAGAGAGAAAAGGTAATGTGATGGAGTGGGGACTGTGGGCATTTGGGCCACTTCTTCATGCAGCTTACTTGTACCTTCAGGTGCTTCTCTGGTCCGATCTCATATGTACCACTTCCATTTAATAATGGAGTATTGCTGCGCACGTCCAACTTTATGACTTTGTGGGTCAGACAAAACCCAGTTGATGATGGGTAGTTCAGGCCTCATGGTGACTTGGTGGCCCAAGGTGAGGCATTCAGTCTCCACCAAGGCCCAGTAACAGGCCAACAGTTGTTTTTCAAAGTGGGGGCAGTTGTCTGCAGAGGATGGCAGAACTTTACTCCAAAATCCCAATGGTCTATGCTGTGATTCACCAATAGGGGTTTGCCAAAGACTCCACGCTGCATCTTTATCAATAACTGACACTTCTAGCACCATTGGATCAGCTGAATCATATGGTCCCAGGGACAAAGCAGCTTGAACAGCAGCCTGAATCTGTTGCAGAGCCTTTTCTTGTTTCAGGCACCTCTCAAAATTGGAGGCCTTTCATGTCACCTGATAAATAGGTCGAAGTAGAACACCCAAGTGAGAGATATGCTGCCTCCAAAATCCGAAGAGGCACACTAGGCATTGTGCCTCCTGTTTCGTTGTTGGGGGAGCCAGGTGCAATAGCTTGTCCTTCCACTTTAGTGGGAATATCTTGACATGCTCCATACCACTGGACCCCTAGAAATTTTACCGAGGTAGAGGGTGCTTAAATTTTTGTTGTGTTAATTTCCCAACCTCTTGTACGCAGATGCTGTACTAACGAATCTAAAGTCTTTGATACATCCTCCTTAGTGGGTCCAATCAGCATAATGTCATCAATATAATGGACTAGTGTGACAATTTGTGGAATAGAGTGGCGATCGAGGTCCCTTCAGACTAAATTATGGCATGGAGCAGAAGAGCTGATGTATCTCTGGGGGAGAGTTGTAAAAGTTTACTGTTGTCCCTGCCAGCTGAAGGCAAACTGCTTCTGGTAATCCTTTGAGCCAGGTATCGAGAAGAAGGCATTGGCCAGATAATAAATGCATACCAAGTACCAGGAGAAGTATTAATTTGCTCAAGCAATGAGACCACATCTGGAACTGCAGCTACAATTGGAGTCACCACCTGGTTAAGCTTACAATAATCCACTGTCATTCTCCAGGTTCCATCTGTCTTTTTTACAGGTCAAATGGGTGAGTTAAATGGAGATGTGGTAGGAATCACACCCGCCCCCCTGCATCTTTCAAGTCTTTGATTTTGGCACTGATCTCTGCAATTCCTCCAGGAATGCGGTATTGATTTTGGTTCACTATTTTCCTAGGAAATGGCAATTCTAGTGGTGTCCATTTGGCCTTTCCCACTATGATAGCCCATATTCCACATTTCAGGGATCCAACATGGGGGTTCTCCCAGTTATTAAGTATGTGTATTCCAGTGATGCATCCCGGAACTGGGGAAATAACCTCAGGATGGGTTCGGGGACCCACTGGACCTACAGTGAGGCATACCTGAGCTAAAACTCCATTAATAACTTGACTGCTATAAGCCCTCACTCTGACTGGCAGAGTGAAATACTTTGGGTCTCCTGGAATTAGTGTCAGTTCAGAACCAGTGTCCAGTAATCCCCGAAAAGTTTGATTATTTCCTTTCCCCCAATGAACAGTCACTCTTGTGAAAGGCTGCAGGTCCCTTTAGGCAAGGCTAGAAGAAAGGCTAACAGCATAAACCTTTGGTGGTGTAGCAGGGTCCTTCTTCCAAGGTACCCGGCCTTCCCCTCATTAAAGGGGTTGTGGATCTATAAACTGGCTCACGTCTGGGAATTGGTTGAGTGACGTGACTGCCTATCTTGCTGTTCACCTGATCTAGCATTCTTCTGCCTGTATAGATCACGTAAATATTTAGTAGGTTTCCCATGTATTTCACTTCTAGAGACACCATGACTAAGTAGCCAATGTCATACACACGAGACAGGCTGCTTAGATTACTATGAAAGCCTTGCTGTCTATTATAACCACATCCATCCTGTCTCTTGATTAAGTGCTGACACTTGCCCTCTCTCACCATGGAGTCTATTCAGCCCCATTATGGGCAAATGTCGGAGTTCATTTAGGGCAGTTCTCACAGATAATCCTGGTGCACACAAAATAGCAATTACAGGAGTCTTCAGAGATGCTGGGGCCCACTTCACCAACTTGTTCTTTATGGTTGTGGTGAAGGATATGTCCTCAGGACACCCCCTTTTGGAGCCTATGGGAGTATCCTGATAGATTCATTCCACCATACCAATTTCCCTCAGCTTTTGGATGCCTTCTTCTACAGTGTACCAAGGTAGGTCAGGCACCTCAAGTTGGTCTAATCTAGGCCATCTGGCAGCCCATGCCTCAGTGAACCAGCTAAATAATGAGTTGGATCCTCTCTTAGCCTCTCTCGCTGAGACATTGGAAGAGAAGTCTGTGCTTAGGGGTCCCATATCCAGAAACTCCAACTGGCCCAATATAACATTTCTTGCACCTGTATCCCATACCCTCACTAACTACTCCCAGGGATAGTCCCTCAGGCTTCTGCTTATATGCATTTGAAAGCTCGAGCAGTTCTTTGTGAGTATAGTGTATTTCTCCTTGAGTAATTACCTCAACCTCACCCTTAGGAACTTTCCTTGCCTTATTTTTAGTAAGAGGTCTAGCAGAACTTATCAATGGTGAGGTATTTCCTGGGTGTTCTCAGACTATCTTGTAAGACATCTCCCTCAGGCAATGGTTGAGATGCAGCCCCACCTGGCTTTTCACCTAGAGTAGTTTGGTTAATCTGCTCAGGTGTGGGTTGTTTTGTTGATAGTAGATTACTATCTTCAGCTGGGAGGGATGGATCTATTGAATGGGCTGGTTCAATTGTTTCTTGAGGCGGCACAATATCCTCTTTTTCTGGATCAACAGCCCATGTATTCCCATCCCATGTTTCAGAGTCCCAATTTTTTCCCATTAATGCCTTCACTTTGGCTTCAGACACTGCTCTAGACCCGCCATTCAGCTGACGTTGTAATTCAGCCACTCGCATAATGAGATTTTGGACCTGGTTCTCAGCAATGTTGGCTCTTTTACTGCAGACAAGAAGGCTCTGCTTTGTAACACAGGCAGAAGCCTTGAAGTCCATGAGTTGGCACCTGAGACACGCTTCTGAGGCCCTGAGGCAATCCCTCTCCTTGATCACATAGTCCATTGTAAGAAGGACCAGTCAACCAGCCTCCCGATACTTGGCATCTAAACAAAGCTGCTGGAACATATCAAACATACGATCTCCCAGAGCCTCTCCTTTAACCAGCACCCCATCTACTGGTGCTCCCATTTTAGTTATTAGCTTTGCTATTTCACACCATGGACTAGTAGGAGTGGCAAAATTACCCATGGCTTTAGACATAGAATTAGCATCACCAGTGCTCTTAAGAGTAATCAGTTGGAGAACTAACCAAAGAAACCCATATTTATGATTTTATTTCTCTAGAAGCATTCCTGATACCACCTGTGTCAGACAGGGTTCTCCAGAGAAATAAAACCAGGACACTAGTAACTCTCTTTATATATTTATATAGCGAGGAGGATATATATATATATATATATATATATATATATGATAAAAAATAAACAGTTAACTAATCTATAGAGCAGTACAAAAAAGTATAAAGCTTGGTGCAACTCACTTGCGTGAGACAGCTAGTAGACTGGCAGTCCTTGGAGGCTTGAGGGCCGCTGAGTAGTCCTCTGTAGAACAATTCAGGCTATCTGGCTACAAGCAGCAAACAGCAAAGCAGATCACCAACAGTCAGCCAGATGACAGAGTCCGACAGTCTCCAGCTCAAGAGATGTATATTTCAGGAGTGTGGCAAAGCAGGACTTGAAGGAACCTCAACTCACAGATACACAATCCATGATTAGGCGTCCCATGGGTAGTGTTGCTTGGAGGTCGAGGCACAGGACAAACAAGGCAGCTGGCTGGTCTGAAGAGCCATAACAAGAGAGTCAGGGTGGGACTCGCTGAGGCCTTCCTATCTCTGCCCTTCAATTAATCCCATGTGTTCATTGACTGTGCTGTCACAACAGACCTACCTATCTTCTGTGGCCATTGTGGTGGTCATGTCCTTATGTTAAGTTCATGATTGAGATATAGGGGTGGAGTCTAGCTTGTTAATCTGGAGATAGGCATTGAGTAGCCAATGAGGCCTTTGTGTGGGCATGGCTTTCTCCTGAGACTTCTGGGAAATCTCTCAATATTTCCCTTGTGGAGATGAGACGCTAACTCCCGGTTTTTGGGAGTTAGTCTCAGAGACAACAAACCACGGACAAGACAAGATGGCAGTGTCCCAGGAGCTGAAGGAGCTGGAGGAGAAGCTACATGGCTTTGCCCTGATGGAGCCAGATCTTTGAAGCTGAAGAGGCCACGTGAAGACCCCTGCCAGTGATGAGTTGCTTCTGCCACCACTGATGTTATTGATGGATCCTGAGCCCTCGAAGCAAGAAGCCATGGGGAGACCCCTGCCAGTCCCGGGATTTTGCACCCACTGACCTGTGACTTCATCAGTCGAAAGGAGACGTTATAGATTGGTATCAGACATATGGGCTAATATTGGACTTATGACTTTGAACTGGACTGGGTTGGGGTGCTTTCTCAATGTTCCATTCCTCTTGTATATAAACCATTCCCTTATATCCATATTCATGTCTATCAATTTGTTTCTCTAGTCTACCCGGACTAACACAGCCATGTTGACATAACCCATCACAGCTACTATTATTGGCACTCCTGCCCACTGAATTCTCACTTGCTCCACCCTTACTTCCTGACCTAGTTAATCCTGTGGTATGGGACACTACCACCCCAGTTGTTGCTAATCACCATGGCCCTGTTCTTATACACCTCAATGTCCCTATTTTTCCCCATCTTGGCCTAATTTCCCCATCTCAGCCACACACTGCAGGGATTTAGAGCAGATTATAGAGTGTATTCTTGCTAATAATCTCCGCACACCTATTCATTCTCCTTGCAACATTTCAATTTTACCGGCAAAAAAAAAAAATAATAATGGCACATACCACCTGATCCAGGACCTCCACCTCATTAATGACACTATTATTCCCATATCTCCAGTGGTCGCCAACCCCTACACTCTTTTGTCCCACATTTCCCCTTCTACCACACACTTTACAGTTGTAGACTTAAAGGATGCCTTCTTCACTATCTCCCTTGACTCTGCTTGCCAGCACCTGTTTGCTTTTATATGAGAAGACCCAGATGCCCAAAATGCTTCCCAATATTCTTGGACGGTCTTGCCCCAGAGCTTCTGAGACAAGCCTCATTTATTTGGACAGGCCCTTGCTGCAAATTTACAGGAGTGTCCTCTGTCACCATCTACCCTTCTACAGTATGTAGATGACCTTTTGTTATATAGCCCATCCCTGGAAAGTTCTAAAAAACACATAGCACAGCTCTTAAATTTTTTAACTTCTAAGGGTTATTGAGTCTTACATTCCAAAGCTCAACTCTCCAGCACTACTGTCACTTATTTGGGCCTATGCCTCAACCATACTCCTCGGGGCTAAACTTTGGATCTAAGACAGGCAATGAAGAACCTCCAAACACCTACCTCAGCTGAACATATATTTCCTTTCTTGGCTTTGTGGGTTTTTCCAGATATTAGATCCCCAACTTTTCCCTTAGAGCTAAGTCATTACGTGATGCAGCAAAAGCCACCTCAAAGGGACCCTGGACTCCCCTGAGGTGGTTGAGGAGGCTTTTTAAAAGCTACAGGAAATGCTTTTACAACCTCCCCCCACTACACACACAGAGAGACACACACACACACATACACATTGTGTTTGCGAATTCCTAATAACCTCTTTCTTCTTTTCACCAATGTCAAGCAGGGCATGGCAATTGGAGTCCTCTCCCAGCCTTTGGGACCCACCTACTCTCCAATTGCATACTTACTCAAACAGCTAGACACAATGATCCAGGTATGGCAGCCATGTCTTCCAGGACTGGCAGCTGCTGCCATCCTAGCCAAGAAAGTCCTCAAAATAAACGTGGGACAACCCCTTCAAAGATTTTCTCTCCACAGGCTCTAAGACCTACTGTCACACTGTTTCCTCTCCTTGCTTCCCTCAGTTAAGAGGCAGGAAATCCATCTGCTTTTTCTTGAAAATCCAGACTTAAGTTTGCATCAATCCCCCTCACTTAATCCAGACACTTTCCTCCCAAATACTTCTGAGGACCCCTGTGACCATTCATGCTCACAGGTCATCAAGGAGCTTACCCAACCCCAACCTGACCTTTAAAACCAGCCCTTACCTAACCCTGACTTCACATTTTATATACATCCCCAGAGACACAACTTGTTCCATTTGACAAAACGTGGGAAGCAATGTGTCTTCCCCAAAAGGGTACTACTTCCCCAAAGGCTAAACTTATCACCCATACCAGTTTTTGATCTGGCCAAAGAGAAATCAACCAATATTTACACAGATTCCAAATATTCTTTTTCTAGTAGTCCATTGTCATGCTGCAATGTAGAAAGGAAGGGGAATCCTCTCTACCAAAGGATCCCCTATAGTCAATCGCAAACTAATATCTTGCCCCCTAGAAGCCCTCCAACTGCCTGTTCAGGGGGCTATCATCCCTTGCAAGCGTCGTCAGACTGATAGCTCTACCATCACACAAGCAATAATAAGGCAGATGCAGCCTGGCCCATAATGTTTTTAACTTTACCCAAGGTTCCGTGTCTCATGTACATCTCATGAACAGGCCTGCCTTAACAGGAAAGACTTTATTTGACTCAGTTTTTATGACCAATTGTTTAACCACCCCTCCCTAGCTCAAATCCTCCAGACTCTCAGCTCCTCTTGTGCCATCTGCAGGGTAGTAAACACCCAAGGAGGGTTTAAACCTCACGTGCAAACACACCAACTGTGGGGTCACCTACCAAGACTGGTAGGTAGACTTCACCCACATGCCACCACATGAAGGTATCAAATTTCTTCTTACCGTAGTTGACACCTTTTCAGACTGAGTTGAAGTCTTTCCAACCCGATGAGAAGTGGCTGATACTGCCACTAACATAGTTATTAACCAGATTATTTTTAGATTTGGACCCCCCAATTCCATGCAGTCAGATAATGGACTCGGTTTTATGTCTAAAATCACACAGCATATCTCTTTTGCCCTGGACATAAAGTGGAAGCTCCATATACCATATCGCCCACAATCTTCTGGAAAGGTGGAACGTATGGATGGCATCATAAAAAGTCATCTATCAAACCTGTCGCTAGAGCTCTGCAAGTCCTGGGTGGACTTATTCTTCCTGGCCTTAGCACACATCTGTGCGGTTCCTCATTCTCTCTCCTTTCTAAATCCCTTTGAGCTCCTGTATGGCAGACCTTTCCTAATTAGTCATAACCTACCAATAGAGTCTCCTCCTCTGACCACTTAACTGCCTTACCTCTCTCTTTTAAGACAGCTTCTTCGAGAACACACAGATCAGTGCCTACCCAACCCAGACCCCAAACAGCCTCACCTGCCTGCTGTCAGCCCCAGAGACTCAGTTCTCCTGAATGAACTACAACCACAACCCCTCCAGCCAACGTGGAAGGGACCTTGCACCATAATCCTTACTATATCTACAGCACTTAGGGTATTTGGGGACCACAACTGGCATCATCTCAGCTGAGTTAAGCAGACAATTCCAAGTCATGACTCCCTGTACTCCCCCTAAGTCATGAGGTCTACTCACATTTGCTTTATTAGGGGCCTCCTGCAAACTACCCTAAGGCAAGGTAAAGCACCAAAGCCCAGAGCTTTGTGTGGGAATTCATTGTCCATGAAACCTATTGGGCTAACAATGCTACACAAACACATTATTGGAAAAGGATATTGCACTCCAGCACGGTGTCAGTCCCCAGTTTCCATGTATTTTCCCCCAAGAACCCTAAAATCAATAGCACCCAGAGCCTCCCTGCCGGCCCTGTTTGCATTTTGAACAAATGAAAAAGTATTGTCAATAGTGGCCAGACATCCATGCCCCCTGTCAACCAAACCTGACCCAGCACACTCTGGCCTGTAGCCCCTCATGCCCCACCCCACCCCCTACCTGCCCACCATAACCAGCAGAAAGTAACTTGAACAACTCACATCAGTCCCTACAACCAAAAGACCAGGATGCCAAGACAGGAACAGGTTAACAGGACCTCAACCTTTCTCCCTGCACGAACCAGGAAACAAGCTGACAGATAATTCTCAGAACAGGCTCCAAGTATAACCATCTGTGGCGGTCATGTACTTGATGTCAATTTCATGATTGGGCATGCAGGGGTGGAGTCTAACTCATCACTCTGGAGATAGCCAATGAGGTCTCTGTATGGGCATGGCTTTCTCCGAGAATTCTGGGAAATCTCATACTATTTCCCTCGTGGAGATGAGAAACCATCTCCCCAGTTGTTGGGAGTCGCTGGACTGACAAGACAAGATGGCAGCACATGAGGAAATGGAGGAGCTGAAGGAGAAGCCAAATGGGCTCGCCCTGATGGAACCAGACCTCTGGGGCTGGAGAAGCTACAAAGAGACCCCTGCCAGCCCTGAGATGCTTCCACCACTAATGGATACTGCTGATGGCCCTGAACTCTGGAAATGAGGAGCCATGGGAAGACCCCTGCTAGCACCAGCACATCTCTACTGCATGTGCTTCTTGAGTCGGAAGGAGACATTATAGACTGGTATCAGACATATGGACTAATATCAGACTTATGAGTTTGGACTGGACTGGGTTGGGATGCTTTCTCAACATTCCATTCCTCTTGTATATAAACCTTTCCCTTAAATCCATATGCATGTTTATGAATTTGTTTCTCTATTCTACCCAGACTAACACACCTTCTTTCCTCCACATCTGCAATGTCTGGACAATTGGACTAAGTAAAGACATGACATTTGTGGGAAAAATCCCCAGCAGTTGCAGCCCCAACTCCTTCCCAAAGGGGTCCTCCTCGGCCTCTCCTTAAACAAACAAACAAACAGAAAAAAAACCACCACTCTCCTCACTGGGCAAGACTTCCCTGGGCTACTTGCTAGACCATGGGACCTTATCCAAGAGCTGTTACAACCTCTTAACTTTCTTTTTATTTGTCCCCATGCCTCAGTTTACTTCTAATCTCCCATGATCTCCATCTGGTGCTCCAGGTCTCAGTCTATACCACATTAGACAGAGTTCTAGAACATGCCCCACTGATGGGTCTACTGATATTTCTAGGGTTTCTCTGTGTTTTCCAGATGATTCTTACAGATTGGAATGGTCTTGGCAATGGCATGATTGTTTTTCTTTCAGCGGGCCACATCCCCAAGAATACAAAAGGTGGTGTCTTGACTCAACCCCTCTATCAAAGTGAACTACCCCTTAATTAGGAATATAACCACAGGCAGAAAAGCTAGAATTTTTAATATATCACATATGAGATTATTGCTACAACAGACATACTCATTGACTTCAGTTCAACATCCAGACATGTTTACTGCTGCACCCGCAGACAGTAAAAATGTCAATGTTTTCCAGGGATCTGGAGCATGTAGGACATTTGAAGGCCTATGAAATCATTTTGCATGAGACTAGGTGAGTGCAGGACATCCATTTGTCAAAGGATGCATTGTCAAAAACCCAAAGCACTGTACAACACCAAGAAGAAACTTTTATAAACTACATGCTTCAGTTAACAATGCTTTATCTATATGGCTCATCAATTTTAGTAAAGCGACCATCAGAATGCAAGATGTTAATAATGGAAGAAACGATACTGTGTGTCACCATATGTAACCTTCAAATAAACAATAAAATCATATCTATACCTAACAGGATAAGACTAAAATGCATGCAATTCAACATGTGTCACCATCATTTAAAAATAACATTCTATATGTGAACAAAAGATATCTTGTGCTTTACAACTGTAGTTACAAAATATTTATACCTTGATCCTCTAATTCTATGAATATATATTCCACCACCTATAAGAGTTTGCAAAGCCAACCACCTCATGCCTTTATCCCCCCATTTTTGGTATCTAATTTCTGTATTGCCCACTTACACCAACCCAGTGCTCTAAGGAAACAATCATATCTTTCAACATTAAGAATCTTGATTCCAGTTCGAAACTTGTGAAGTGTGCATCCATTAGCAAAGTCAAATCAGGACAGGCCATTCATAAAGTCAGCAATGATATGCACCAGGTTACAGACTTAAATCGCATCTCTTCCTTTGGTCGGGTTGTGGTCAACTCAATGTGGGCTTTTCCACTTAGCCTCACCACGGTGGCCATCGATTGCCTTGCTTTAGACCAAGGTCCCAACAAATTCTCAACATGCCTAGCTCTCTCATGCTAGGTCATGAACTTCAGACCAGTAAACCCGCTCTCATCTCCTCTATTTCCTGTGAACCAAGTCCCCGGGTGTCAGTGGCCAAAGTCAACCTGGCTCTTTATTGCCACATTTCTCCTGCTTTCACTGACAAGCAGTAAATCTGGGTGGTCACCTAACAAGCATTTCAGCCTGCCACAAGTTTTCTTTAACATTCAGACCCAGAGAGGAGTTATCTTCATGGTTCCAGATTCCTTTGCTTTTGAAGAAAATCACTGGTCAGGATTTTCCAAGGAAATTGACTCTATCTTTCTTTATCTGTCAGTCTGACCTACTCTCAGACTACAAGTATCCTGAGTACTCCGAAAGACTGGGTGGGGCTACTTTTTTCAGAGAAGTTTTTCCAGGTGTGCCTAACCTCATTTAAGCTCAAAGTGGGGTTAATCACTTTAGAGATATCTTTGACACTAAGTCCTAAACCCTCTAGAGGTCAATGCTTGGCTTGAGGTAACTAGATTTGCAAACTCTTTTACATACTTCCCAATAAATATTTCTATGCATCCTTATATTTATAATAACATGCATAAGAAATCAGTATAAGCAACATAGTCAGAAATCAAACTTAATTCTTAAAACAGTAAAGGTGAATACTTATTAAGCTTATTGATATCCTTATCTAAACTACTGTTTACACAAAAACACTGAAGGCATCAAAACAGATCCCTCCTTTCAGTCAGGCATTCTGCCATTCTTAACCAATCTCCTTTAGCAGGACAGGCTCTGAGACATTTAAAAGGCAGTTTTTATCCCTTAGCTCAAGATAAACATTAACAGTATTCATTTTATATAGAAATAACCAAAGACAGCATCCAAACAAAATAATCAAAACATTAACTTCCCATATTGTTTCCAGAAAATAACTCAGTAAACTCCAAGGACATATCTGACTTCTCTCTAGCCAAAGAAGTAACAATACCATGAGGCACAAGTCAAATAAGCTTCTATTTTCCATCTTATGATTTGTTCCTCTAGTACCCCCCTCTTGGTGCCATAATGTGTTAGTCTGGGTAGACTAGAGGAACAAATTTCATAGACACGCATATGGATATAAGGAATGGGTTTATATTCAAGAGGAACAGGACATTGAGAAAACATCCCAGCCCAGTCCAGCTTAAAGTCACAAGTCCGATATTAACCCATATGCCCGAAATCAGTCCATAAAGTCTCCTTCCGACTCACAAAGTCACAGGTCAGTGGGTACAGAGTCCTGGCATCGACAGGGGTCACCCCATGGCTCCTTGCTTCCAGGGCTCAGGGCCCATCAACAGCATCCCGTGGTGGCAGAAGCAACTCATCGCTGGCAGAGGCCTCCCTGTGGCTTCCTCAGCCTCAGAGGTCCGGCTCCATCAGGGCAAAGCCTTGTGGTCTCTCTGCCGGCTTCTTCAGCCTCCCAGATGCCACCATCCTGTGTGGTCTGTGATTAATCGTCTCCGAGACTAACTCCCAACAACTGGGGAAGATAGCTTCTCCTCTTCACAAGGGAAATATCGCGAGATTTCCCAAAAATCTCAGGAGAAAGCCATGCCCACATAGAGGCCTCATTGACTACTCAGTGGCTGTCTCCAGATTAACAGGCTAGGCTCCACCCCTACACTTCAATCATAAAATTAACATAAGCACATGACTGCCACACTGTGGGCACAGGGGGTCAGAGGAAGTTCTCTACATTTCCTGTGCAGTTTTCTGTAAGTTTTAAGAATTACAGTATGTTGGTCGTAGTGGTACCATCAGGTTGGTGCTGACCCTGAACGACCCAATGGACAACCAAAGGAGACACTCATCTGACCTGCACCATTCTCATTCTCTTTGAGCTCATGCTTGCAGTCACAGTGCCAAGTCATTGAGTATCTTCCACCTTTCCACTACCCTTTTCCTTTCCCAAGCATGATGTACTTGGTATGAGTAAACAGTATGTGGGAAAAGAAAAAGAAAAAGAAAGCAAAGCCAGATTCATCTCAGGAGCAATTATTAGCCATCTCTTATGGCCATCGCCGAACATAACATTCCAGAGAAGGGTGAGGAGTGTCTGGCCCTCGGGCTGGACAAAGCCAGAACATGATCAGTATGAGCTGCCGTCACAGACCTCACAAAAGAGAGTCAGTTCCAGCCATCACTTTAGGAAGGAGATGATTAAACAACCAGTATCATATAATAAATATCCAAATGGCTTTTGGCAGAAAAAGGTTCCCCACCATTATAATGTCCTTTGAGGTTTTGTTGTTTGTAATTTAATTTTGTGCTTGCACCACAGAGTTTTCAATCAGAGTAATCTGTTACAACTTGGTTCCATAAAGCTTTTTATTAATATCCAGATTTTCTACACTGGTCACCTACTACTAGGGGACTACTACTTTTTCCTGTCCTTTATCTCCTCCGACTTCCTTTTTCCTTTCTCTTCTTTCTCTTTCTCAGATTCTACCTGTTTGCCTGTTTAATCACTAATCCATTTAATCACAGTCCATTTAATCACTAAGCCAAGTCCAAAATTTCATTCATTCGTTTGAATACCATAAATGTCAATCATTTTAACTTTTAAAAATTTAATTATAGAAACATAAAAATATGGCAATAGCATATGAAATCCACATTCATCTCCTGCATAACCTCACCAGTTACAAAGCCAACATAGGGTCACTATTTGTTAGAATCAATTTTGACAGTGTGTTTGGACTGTTGCTTCGAGAAATAAAATAAAAGCTGTATCTTACACTTTCATAAAAATCCTCTTGGAGTAAAGACTTACAAATGAAAAGCAAATATCAAAATACTTGACAGTAAATATGGGGAACAACTTGCCAGAGTTTATTAGACAATCATCAGAATATATAAAGGGCAAAAGGGTGATACATTTGAATGTATTCTAATAAAAAATAGGAGGCACCATAAAAGGTGAAGACAAAGAAAGCATTGGAGACAATATTTACAAAACACAGAACAGCCCAATATGACATATATGATGCAAAGAGAAGATTCCTACAAATCAAGAGGAAAAGTAACTCAGGAGAAAGTAACTGAAAACTCTGGCACATATTCACAAAAATGAATGAAATTAAAACTGAATAATCAGTGACATTTATGCAAACTCTAAAAGCATGTAAACAAAGAAAGAAACTGACTACATATGTATATTTGTATGTGGAAATATATAAACTTTGGGTTATTTTGGGAATTGGACAGAAGTAGGTTTATATTATGTAAAATGAGGATCCTAGATAAAAATGGTAAATGCTTTTCTTTATAAAATCTATAAATCCCTAGTTTTGGAATATTTCAAAATATTTTATGGAAGACAAATTTGAAGAATAACTGACTTTAACACATTTAATGGTGCCAGACGTATTTTTATGTTTATGTCCTCTTCTATGTGCTATTTTCTATTGTCTTGCCTATTTTCTTGTCTTAGCACAATTTACTTTGCCTAATTTTCAATAGATAAAAAATTAACTTTATCAAAATTTTCTTTTATAAAAATATCTCTTCCATGTATTTCAATTATGTATAATGCACACATTGTTGCATAAATTCATCTCCCAATAATATGAGCATATGCCTACTAGATTAACTCATAGCCAATCATGGGAAACCATAGAACTTTGATATCTTTTCTTGGTTTCCTCTCTCATTTCCCTGTCTTTCTTTCATTGTCAGCATTTCATCCCATAGGAACCTCAAGAAGGAAAATTGACATTGTCCAGGCCTTCCCAGGACAACCCACTTAGCATCCATTTTGCTCTGCAAGAGCTACGTTTCCTAAGGGATATACCCCTAAGTCTTCACTAAAGAAAATGCGATGTCTCTGTCCTCAGGTTAGCATCCAATACAATAGAGGATAACCGGATGCTAAAAGATCTATATATCAACAAGCGAAGGTGATACAACTCCCATGTTGTAAACCTTGAGGTTGCTGTGCTTAACTTTTTCCAGTTAAGTCTTGAACAAAAGAGAACATTTTATCTGGCCATTTATTTAAATCCATCACCCTCCTCTACAAACCTAAACCCTCAACATGGAGTGATAAGTGGTGGGTGAGAGGCACTCCTCCAGCATGGGTTCAATAGTTAATGTAACATTATGACGAGGGTGTGGAGTTAGAATGTGAATGAAGATGTTTGCTTTTATCTCAAAGATTAGACTGAGACAATGTCAAAGACTTGCTAAAGTAACAGAGAGGGCTTATGTCAGTGGCAGATTTTAAATCCTACCTATCCCCTCTTTGATAACTTGACATAATGTAACAACCTTCAGTAGTGAACACAAACTATAGCTCTATCTCTATCATCCCCAACCCCCACCACACATAAAGGTATTTGGTAGATGATGGAAAAGTAATACTGTGTTAGTCTGGGTAGACTAGAGGAACAAATTTCATAGACCAGTATATGGATATAAGGAAAAGGTTTATATATAAGAGGAACAGGACATCGAGAAAACATCCCAGCCCAGTCCAGTTCAAAGTCATAATTCCAATATTAACCCATATGCCCGAAATCAGGCTATAAAGTCTCCTTCCGACTCACAAAGTCACAGGCCAATGGGTGCAGAGTCCCGGCATCGACAGGGGTCACCCCATGGCTCCTCGCTTCCAGGGCTCAGGGTCCATCAACAGCATCCTGTGGTGGCAGAAGCAACTCATCGCTGTCAGGGGTCTCCATATGACCTCTCCAGCTTCAGAGGTCTGATTCCATCAGGGCAAAACCATGTGGCTTCTCTGGCTCCTCAAACGCTGCCCTCTTGTATTAAACGTGATTCATCCTCTTAGAGACTGCAGCAACTTGCCAACAGGAAGATAGCTTCTCATCTCCACAAGAGAAATATCGCGAGATTTCCCAGAGGTATCAGGAGAAAGCCATGCCCACACAGAGGCCTCATTGGCTACTCAATGGCTATCTCCAGATGAACAGGCTAGACTCCACTCGTACATTTCAATCATGAAATTAACATAAGCACATGACTGCCACAAATACTTTTATGGATTTAGAACAATGCTCCGGATCAGAATATCCCTTTCTTTCAGAAATGATCATAGACTTCCTAACAAGTGGGCATACCCTCTTCCCTAAATTGATCACTGTATAAATGCTAGCTCACAAGATGAATAGAATTTTTGTTATCAAGGCACACACATTTTAAAGGAAGAAAGAAAATAATGTAAAAAAAGTTTTCAACTATTTCTCCAGATTTATCTATGATTTTTATCCAATGGATGCAGTACAGCCGCTCATTTTATTCATTCAAAATGAATATCATAACTTGCTTAGAACTACAAAAGGTCTTTATGACCACATGAGCAATTAACCGAGTAAGTGTAATGTAGGATCCAATTTTTGCAGTGTATAACTTTATTCTTTGAAAAGAACTTGATAATTAGAAGGGTTTAGGTGACTTTATCCCCAAATGGAATCTAATGCACTGAGATAATGTGGTTCAATAAAGGGGAACAGCACTCATGCTCTCTTCCTAATGAAATAGATTCATTTCTTGGCATATTGAAATGTCAGAACTCACACCCCAAATTTCTATGAATTACAACAAATAAGTTAATAACAAACACATAGGGAACACATTAAAATAATCAGTAGTTGTTTTCAAGGAGCTCTTGTGATAATTATTTCTCTTTAATAAGTAAAAATTCTTGAATGCCTTCTAAATATAAGTGCATCAAGTAAAATAAAATGTTTATGAAAATAGGAGAGACATAAAATGAAATACATCATTCCCCCGCTCCCCCATTCTGAATAAGTTAAATGTCACTAGCTTAGCCCATGGTAGATACGCCAAGGAAAGGATGTGATTAAATAGCCTCTCATTTGGTGCATTGTGGATGCATTCAGTCTTGATGATAATGCACCCAAATACAATCTATCACTGATTTTCATTTCCTTTATTGTGTTATAGGCAGATGGAAAGAAAAAAGAATCAAATGAAAGGGTGGCTTGGCCAGGGTTGTTCTTAGTCTCACTAAGAATTCAGTGTGCTTACTTCAAACATGCTGCAGGGTTAAGTGTGAGTAGGCTGTAGCATACTTACTGTTCATCTTGGTCCAAGTATTTCCACAATGTAATTGTATACCTAGAAAGTTGTGGTCATAGTTTCCTGTAAAATTACTTATGCCAGACAATTCCCTAGGAGATACAGATTAAAGATGACTCAAATATGCAACTTTTCTAAGAATCCCCCCCACTCTTTCTGCCCCCTCCTTCCTTTACTACCTTCCTCACATTCCTGGGGTCTTCAATTTTTGTAAGCATCTCACAGAAAGTCACAAAATTTGTGGAAATGTCGCACATGGTTATGTTTGTTAAGTCCCAGACTTGTGGGTCAGGCAGAGATGAGCCACATGCAGAAGCCAAATACCTAAGGGAGTCAGAGCATTTCTTCTTGCTTCTACCACTTTCCATCAGGACACAGAGGTCAAAAGGGGGAGGTCTGGATAGAGGTGTGGTTTCTCAGCACACCATACCCCCCAAAGAAAATGTAAGTCACACCTTCAGCAGGATAGAGACTGAGGATAGATCCATGTTAATCCTATAACAGAGCATTCCCTCCAAAATTGGATTATAACCACAGATATAGCTATAGTACATCATAAACAGGGATTATGGCAAAAGGGATTATAACTAAAAAGGTTATATTAAGAAATTGACTACATCTCAGAGGTAGGGCTAGAAAAAGCTTACCACCTTACACCTAGTCCTTTAAAAGAGAGATCATAGAGTAATGCAGTCACATAATAAAAGTACATATTCTGTATGCATCGCATGTTCCAGTAGCTGCAGCATACTCTAACAGGTGTAGCAACAGACATACACACAGCAACTAGGAAGATAGTGTAGAACTGGGCAATGCTTTGTTCTGTTATAAATAGAGTTGCTGTGAGTCAGTATCCAGCACAATACAGCATTTAAGTTCTAAGTATTATAAGATCAGTAGTACCTGCCCTTGGCAATAGCTGAGACAAAATGATCAATACTTCTTTTTATGATTTTTCGAGTGATAATACATGTTTGACAATTTCAGAGTTTTTGGTTTTTTTTAACTGCTCAGAATTTCTAATATATAGTGACTGATGGAAATAACTTAAATTACTATATAGAAGAAATAGACTCATGAATACTTTTTGCTTGATTAAGATGAATACTTTCTACAGTAATAGAGTAAACCCTTAAGAAATTATGTTTGTAATTAAGTATCTAGAAATTCTTGACCTTTGTGTCCAGAAAGAATAAGGATTCCCAATGTTTTATGCAGCATCCAGTTTTCTGACCCAGTAACCAGCTGTCCTGAAGTCCATTAGCTAGTTGTTTCTTTTAAAATGTATTAAAAATGCTTGAATTTTCCTGGAAATTCATCCTCACTAAAAGCAAGAAGCCTTTTATCTTGTATATGGTTCAATACAACATTAACCCAACTGGCTAAAAGACAAGAATGTGATCAAACAATCATCACTTCCTCTGGACAGACTTCCTGATACTCCAGGAAATGAAACAGGGCTGGAGCCTGTGACCCCAACTTCTGCACCCATCCCAGAGCACACAGCCACAAAGCACACAGGGTGTTGCACCATTTCTCCAATTGATTGTGCTCTTCTGAGCAATGCAGCTACGAATTCACTTCACCTGTATACCAAGGATCAAGGATAGTGTCTGCAATCAGAGGTCAATAAAATGAAAAGGGCTTATGGAAGAACACTTGGCTTAAGGAGAAATCTAGCTCTTCATGCTTTGTCCCTTTATTTCTGAATATTTCACAATAGCCCAGTTCAGTTAAAGCACCATCAACAGAAACACTAGTGCAAGTATAGGAAGTAAGGAAAATTCTGTTTGCTGTAACCTTTAGGGTCACTGTCACTTCCCCGTGCCCCTACTCCTCTCTGTTTTCCTTCTCCTCTGCTGTTGTCATCTCGCTTACTGTCGTTCTCCAAACAAGGTGGATGGAGCCAGTCATATTCTTGTCTTTCATGCTTGAGACTTGATTTTTATTTTGAGAAAAGTCACCACCCATTTTTCCATAAAGTCTGTAGGTTACTCTCATGCTGAATGGGTTTACAGTGGGGTTTCCAGGCTAAAATAAACTAGGAACACCTTTGTGATTCCCCCTTTTGAAAATGAGTCACAGGAGCCCTACCTTGTTCTGCACAGGGTCCCCAGAAGTTGATTCGATGGCTGCTCGCAAGAGCAACATAAAGGCAGGACCGAGGAGGTATAAGGCTACCTCATCTCTTCCCTGCTTCTTTCACAAATTCTTTTCTACAGGCCCAGCTGTAGAGGAATCAACATACAGAATGCTGCAAATTGGGTTGATTGTGCCCTAGAGTCATGCCACAGGCCACCAGTAACAGGGATAATGGATTCCTCAGAAGTTAGAGCTCCAGTTTGATTTCTTCCTGAGCCTCATCATCCTCACTCATGATGTTTTTTTTCTGCCCCCAGCATTTTCCACGCTGACATAGTCGCCAAACACAGGGAGCCTTGCAGCCCTGCCAAGAACAAGCTTGGCCTATGACCCGGCATGTTCAGTCCCTCCCTGTCTGATGCTGTCACTGCCCCACATTTCTGTTGAGAACCAGAGGTAATCATCCCGCACGATTCCTATTACACAGGTATTTGTTCTCAATAGGCTAATGCACCAGCCAGGATAACAGAGCGTTAATAATTACCCTCTTTTCGCTAAGACAAGGCATCACACTATGTTGACTGATTGCTATAGTTTGATGCTGTAGCGACTGCAAGTGATGTATGTTTGCATTTCTGAAAAACTTCATGACAATTTTTGGTTTTGATTGAATAATTTTATCAGCCATCAAATTAGATGAGGGGTTAAAGAATAAGTGCTCTCAAGTCAATTCAATTTTCTCTTTTGCTGAAATGTGCTTACAAAAATCTTTCAGCCTGAGAATTCTTTTAAGGTGGCACATTCTCGGATTTGGTACCTAAAATGTCAGGGTTTGCAGCCTGCATGTCATTAAAACCTGTTGTTGGCTTAGACATCAGTACATTAAGAACATAACCTAAATCCTTAAAAGATGATAATTTAATTTTTGACCCAGACAGAAATTGGAATCTACTTCAGTACATATAAAATCGAACTGACTTCCCGAGGTTCATACTTCAAAGAAAAACAAATGGCCAAGTCCAAGGTCACAGTTACCTTCTTCATTCCCACGTGGATCGTGGCTACCAAGCATAGAATGGGACTGAAACCTACTGCAATCAATAAAAATAATCATAAAAAGTGTGTGTCCCTATAACTCCATGGAACTACTTTCCATAAATTTTCACTTAGTGGAATTGAATTGGAAGTGGTCCTGAGGCATTCAAAGGATTCTCTTTGTCTAATGGGGACACAGCCAAAGAAGCTCCCTTCCAGAGCAGACTTGAAGGTCAGGAGCTTGGGCAGAGTGCCTTTGAGTTTCTTTCCATTCTGAATTATGTCTGACACTCTACTCGCTGGCTGCACTAATGGAAAGCAAGACACAAAGATAGGAAGCGGATAACGTTCTTCCCCAGACAAGCAGGTAAATCATGCAACAGAACAAAAGAAAACGTATCCAAAGGAAAAGAACGAAGCTCTTCTCTCTCACCATAGATCAGCAGAACAAAGCCGGCAGCTGAAGACACGAGGCACCTCATGGGATGCACTAAGTGAGACGGATACATCCGTCGGTGTTTTTGTCAGTGGGGCCCTTGTCTTTGATTCTGTACGTCACCTAGTTGACTCCTGCCTAAAAATAAGTTCAGACAAAACCCCACCCCTATCGAGTGGATTCTGCCTCCCGCTGACTCCCTGGGACAGTGTAGAACTGCTTCCTACAGGTTTTTGAGGCTTTAAATTTTTATAGGAGCAGGCATTTTTATGGAGAAATTGATAGTTTTGAACAGTTGACACTGGGGTTAACAGGTTGCACCACCAAAAGCAAAATGTTGGTAGGATTACTAAAATAGGAAAATCGAGACGCCAAATCAGTCCGTCAGACATTTTCCTTATTTGCCTCACAGACACGAAGCGTTCGCACCCTTAAGTCATGCCTGTGGTAGCAAGCTAGTGAGATAGCGGCAGGAGGGAATGGTTTTTACTAAGCTAGGAAGGTTTTCTGCAGTGGCATTGCCTAGGAGACTCCGGCGGACATGGCTGGAGTGATCTCCGTCTGACACTTGAACGTCATCTCGTGGGAAGCATGTCAGGATGATCCACAAGAACTTTCAGACTGAGTACTTCCTCTCCCTATCAAATGAAAGCTGCCACTCTCAACTCTCTGGGGGCGATAACATTGAGTCATTTGTGCTTCTCCACACCAAAGAAGAACTAAGTTAACTTGTCTCCACCTGGAAGAGAAATCTCAAGGCATTCAAGGTGCCACGGCATTAGATATTGAAAAGATAAAGCGTGTCTGGCTCTTCTGATATATTTCTTTTTTAAAAAAGGAGGAAGGGGTCCAGAGGAGATAAATTTCAACAGACTAATACTGGAGTGCCAGCAATATCAAAAGTGCCAAGTTGTTTATATTCTCACCACTGCTCTTACCACTAAATTAGAAAGGATACTAAATAGCATCAGAACTGACATGGCATAGAAACTGATAGCAACAAAAAGATTTAGAAATGAAGGGACGGTGTTGCTTTAAACGTCAAGTCCAAATTGATCTGTAGGCAGAGAAAAACTCCCTGCAGGGGGAAAAAATAAAGTCAGATGTTCATCAATGAAGACAAAAGATGGACTTGGCACATGCAGTTTGATGCCAGTGAAGCTGTTTGATAAAGCACAGGCAGAGACAAAGCTCTCTGTTAAAGTCTGAGGCCTCCACCCAGCCTGCCAGCTGCAGCTTACATCACTTAAGTAAGGTGCTCACTCACTCTCCCTGCCATCGAGTCAGTGCTGACTGACAGTGACCCCCTGTGGGCTTCCAAGACTGGTGCTTTTTATGGGAATAGACACTCCAGTCTTTCTCCCTCATAACTGCTAATGCTTTCAAACTGAGGGCCATGCAGATCACCGCCTAACGCGTAACCGCTCCACCAACAGGGCTGCCAGGTGTTGAAAAGTGAAGGAGAGATTTACAGAGGGAGACTGAAAGTTGTGAGTTGAAGACATTGCCGGAAATGCTTAGAGTTATGACCTAAATCACAATTATACAGCAAGAAACCCAAAACCACCCTGCAACAATCAATTACTTGGGAAATATTAGCAATCTGCAATTCCAAACTTAGGGCACTGCTCGTTTACAATTCTATATACATCTGGGGCTAGGAAAAATGGAGCAAAAAAATCATACATGGGAGATGGGGTGACTGAGAAACATCAGAGCAAACATGTTTCCCTGTCTGACACAAAACGACCTTGCAAGGGTTAGAGTTAAGGTTAAAAAAAAACTACCTTGCAGGTCAAGTCTGATCCAGAGAGCTAGGGGGTTTACATGGGGTCTAATTATACCAGCTTATATATAGACTTAGCTGTAAATGAGTTCAAGCTTGTAGATCTTGGCACCATTGAACGTAAGTTATTGAGAGAATCAGGAGCAGACACCATAAACACTAAAAGATTCAAGATGGGACAAAGTGTACTTGAAAGAGAGAGAGAGAGAGAGAGAGAGAGAGAGAGAGAGAGAGACTGACTGACTTGTGGTGAGCATGAAGGTGCTTTGCTTGAGATCCTTATTCCAGGAAATGGTACTCACAGGTCATCATCCCTGGTGTACTTGCTGAGGCCCTGCTGCTCACTGATATTCCCATCAACGACGGAGGATGGCAGGGAGGGCCAACCATGAATGGGACTCCTGTGAGAGGCCATATTTACCAGGGGCTGCCACACCAGCTTGGGTAAGCCCCCCTCAAAACTCCTCCATGGTCTACAGTCTCTTTACTTATTTCCTTTCCTTTCTCCTCTCTGTTGCACCTGCAAACCAGCCCAAACGAGTTCTTCTGACTCTTGCGTATCTCTCCTCACCCTTCTCTATTCTCCCCCAAGAACGCTTTATTCACCTCGTTTCAGCAACTGCTTCTTGAAGACTTGACCGCACACAGGTTTGCTTCTATAAGTTGTAAAAGGTTAGCAGTCTTTGACTCCACAAACTATAGATCCCAGAGAGAATTATTAAGAGCCTAGGGTTGAGTTGAGGATGAATTAGAATAATAATAAGTTGTGTGAAGTTCAAGAATCATAGCATGAGCTTTCTAATTGTGAGTGCACTATGTACCATTCGTCTGACTTTCAGTGAGGTTGCCAGACTGACACATGAGAGAACACACAGAAGGCTTTAGCAAGGCATCTGACAATGTCCCATGTTAGGCTATATTGAGTCTGGAAATATTCTTTAACCCTGTATAATGACTAGCATGGACACCCAAAGCCACAACAGAGGTATGTTGTGAAGGGTGCATGGGGGAAGTGCATTCTAAGTAGATGAAGTGGACCAGGCCAAGGCCAAGGAGGCCAAAAATTGACTTACACACAAAGACCATGAACAGGATAGGGTTTAAAGCACATGGTGTGCAACATGCATATAAAGTCAGAGAAATCGTGATCCTTCTGGTAAGCCTAGAAAAAGATGACTTTTCCTTTGTTCAGATTAAGGAAGCCCAAGCTTTTGTAGTTGAACTTGATATAGCATTCCTAATGGAGTCACATCCAAGTCTTTCACTCCCAAAGCCCCATGCTTTAATCACAACACTAGTCTCTTCTTTGGCTAGCTACCAAGTTCAGAGGATCCTGATATGTCTACACTTTGAAAGAAGTCGTGAGAAACACGAGTCTCTTCTGTAACACGCGAACTTACATTTGCAAAAGGATTGGCAGGCCCCTTGCATCATGTAGTCAAATCCTTTTGGCAGAGTGACTCTGTATTCCTTTTACCTTCTTTTAATGTTTCCTACATTGTTCAGTATTTTGCATACAGACTACATTGTCTTCCCCAATTGCATGTTAACATTTTTGTTCAGTTCTTTTGTCTCACCATATTTTTCATTTGCATTAGCTTCTCTACATTCAAGAACAAGTTTTAGAGTCTCTTTTGACATCTATTGTGGTCTCATTTTCTTTTCCTGTCTTTTAACTTATTATACAATGTTATTGAAAACGCCTCACATATCATGCCATCAAATTATTCAAACACATAAAGAAGAGTTGCACAATCATCACCATAATCATTTTCAGAACATTTTCTTCTCATACTCATTGCTAGCTTCTCATTTCCCTCCAATCCTCTGTGTCCTTCCTCTCAGTAATTACTAATCCAGTTACTGTCTATATCTATTTACCATCCTGGATTTCATATGTAGAATATCTTTTAAAACACAAGCAGGGAGCAAACAAACAAACAAAACCCAGTAACCATGAACAGAGAAAAGTATCAATAGAAAAGAAAGTATAAAACATTAGAAACTCCAGTCAATTAAAAAATGGATCAAAACAGAGATGAAATGACAAGGTATTGCATATAACCTAATTACATTTGCCAAAATTGGCTGTGCAATGCTGTCTGACAGCAAGACTCCCCACACCCCTGGTCTATGGTCAGAGGGGACCCAACAGAGGCTTCATCCATGACACACATCTCCACCCTGCCCATCTTGGCTTGAATTTCCTATAAATTCTGCTTAAAACTCTGGTAGGGGTGTTTGTTGATTGGGGTGACTTTAGCATAGTGTTATTATGGCAGCAACTGAATGTTTTGTGAAAGTGACTCCAGCCGAAGTGAGTTCACCATTGTCGATGTGATGTTTAAGATCTTACATATAAGGGGAGGTATACATGGTTCATGGGCATGAAGCAGACATTCGACATCCTTGCTTGGGAGACAGCATCAGTCTGTCTGCAACTGACTTCCCTCACCATAATGGTCTCCAGATCCTCCCATGTCATGAAGCATTTTGTGATTTCAACACCACTGTTTAAGAATGCGTTCCATTGTGTGCATAAACCATAGCTTCTTTATCCATTCTTCAAATGATGGGAGTCTGGGTTTGTTTCCAGCCTTTTGCTCTTGGGAACTATGCTACAATGAACACTGGGAAGCAAATGTGTGCTCATGTTCTTTCCCTTACTCCCTTGGGTTATAAGCTCGGCAGAGGTATTGGTGGGCTGTATGCTATTTCTAGTCCAATTTGTTCCAGGTAATGTCGTTAGTTTCTTTTCACAATGGATGCACATGTTTGCCACCCCACAAGTGTAGGAGAGAGAGTTCCAGTCTCTTTGCACCCTCTCTATCATGTGCTACTCTCTGTTGTCAGTTTTAATTTGCTAGCATCGGGGGTTGACGCCGGGATTTCATCTTGATTTTGGTTTGCGTCTCCTGCATGGGTAGTGACTGTGAGCTTTTCCTCACGTGTTCATTAGCTATTCGAGTGCCTTCTCTCATGAGTTTTCAGTTCATGTCTTTGGCCCATCCTTGGACTCAATTGTGTGTTTTCTTATTGTCGAGATATAACAGAATTCTCCATATGTTGTGATGGATCCTTTGTTCATTGTGTCATTGCTAAAGGTTTTTTCCCAGTCTGTGGGCTCTCCTTTTACCCTTGTGATAAATTACTCACTGCAGTCAAGTTGATCGCTACTCATAGCTACCCCGTAGGGCAGGAGAGAACTACCCTTCTGAATTTCTGAGAACATAATGCCTTGGGAGAGTAGAAAGCCTCAATTTTCTCTCACTTAACAGTTTGGGATTTGAAACTGATGACCTTGCAGAGAATTTTTTGTAACTGCAGTTTCACTCAAACCTCATTTTTTGTGATGGCCAATTTAAGATGGTAACATTCTGCTGTGAAATTTTGTTTCCTCCTAGGAAAAAATGCCACTGAAACTGTCATGATGTTGAACACAGCTTAAAAGGACAGTCCTATGGGCAAAACCACAAGTGTACAAGAGGTTTTCTTGTTTCAAAAAAGATGAAATGTCCATTGATTACTAACATTGTTCTGGACATCTAGCAACTTCCCAGACCACAAAGTCAACTCCTAGTGCATTTGGAGTTTGTTCCATCCCACCAGGTCAGACTGTTAATCAAGCTTTCTGTTTAGAGATTCTGAAAAGAAAGCATAACTGTTTGTAACAAAAAAGGCCTGATTTGTGGCAGATGAGGTAATAGTTTTGCCACCATGACAAGGCACCTCCTCACACAGCCATCTCAATGTGCCAGTTTTTGGTAAAAAGAAGCAGTGTGGTTTGCTTGCCCCAACCACCTTACTCACCTGACCCCACTACATGCAACCCCTTTTCGTTTCTGTGAATGAAGAGGAACCTGAAAGAACAGTGACTTGATGATGTCAAATTGGTGAAGAAAAAACAAAGGAGGAACTGTCAGCCATCCAAACAAATGAGTTTGAAAAATGTTTTCAAGAATGTAATCACTGAATTGACAAGTGTATGAAGTAAAACAGAAAGTACTTTGAAGGTGTTAAGGTAGTTTAAAAATAATTTAAATACATAACTTTGAAAAACTTGCGCTTGCTTTTGGGGATATATATATATATATATGATGTGGAGCTGGTTGTTTTTGATGTGCAGTCCTTCTGTTTTCTGGGGGGTTTGTTTTAATTTAGTTTTTATCCTGATGATCTGTTTATCATTCAGAGTGATGTGTTGAAGTTCCCTCCTATTGCTGAGCTGTTGATTTTTCTCTTCAGCTATGTGAAGTTTTTGGTTGATGTATTTCGAGTCTTTCATTGGGTGTGTAGATGTTTCTTATGGCTATATGTCCTTGATCTACAGATTCTTTGATCATGATGAAGTGGCCACGGTGCCTTGTTATGGCATTTTTTTGAAGACTAATTTTTTGGAAATTAATATTGCCATTCCTGCCTTTTCTCAGATGCCACTGGCTTTGTAGATTTTTCTTCCATCTTTGATTTTAATCTGTTTTGTCTGTGAGTTTAAGGTGTGAGTCTTAAAGGCAATATTTTAAAAGGGCCTTAAAAAACAAGACATTCTCTTTTTATTGGTGCATTCAATCCATTAATATTCAGTGTTGTTATTAACACTTCTGGATTTGTCACTGTCATTTAAGATGTCATACTGTTCCTGTTTGGTAATTTTTTATTTTTTATTTTCTCCTCTCTTTATATTTATGTGTGTCTTTACGTCCCTGTTGGGTTGGTTTCGACACACTGCTTGCTTGGCGGTGGGGGTGCTTTCCTGTGTGATGGTCTCATGCCCGTGTGCTGTTGTTTATTTTGTGAACATAGTGATGCAGTCAGTATTTCTGTAATGCTGGTTTTGATTTTATAATTTCTCTTAGTTTTTCCTTATTTAAAAATACCTTATTTTCTCCCTCATACTTTTGTTGGATACAAGATTCTTTTTCAGTAGTTTTCTTCTCCCAGATTTGTTAGATGGTGTCTTATTGTCTTCTTGCCTGCACATTCTCTGCTGAGTGGTCTGAGCTTCTCTGCAATGGTGTTCCTTGGTAGGTGTCTGCTCTGGCCCCCGAGATTTCCTCAGGATGTTCACCTTTTCTTTGAAGTTGGATAATTAGATTATGCTTTGTCTCATTGTTTTTCTTCTAGGGTCTCTTCTAGTTGGGATTGTCTCAGCTTTTTGGACTTTTATGTTTTCTTTGTTTGTGATATGGGAGAAATTTTTCTCATAAATTCATTTACTATTTCCTTTGAGACTCGTGGGTTGGTTTTCTTCTTCTTGCTCCAGGATCCCAATGAGCCATCGGTTGTTCTCTCAATTGTGTCTCACATAATTCCCAGGATTTCTTCATATTCTTCTGCTTTGGGGTCTGATTGTTTCTCTCAGCATCTATTCTTGGAATGGTTGTCTCTGAGTTGAAAAATTCAATTTTCCTTTTCTTCCATTCTCTTCCTTGGGGAGGTGGTATGTTTGTTTACTCTGTTTTAATTTATGCTATCTCCTTGCTTATCTCCTGAGTTTCTTTAGGGTGTGAGGCTTTTAGTTTCTCAATTTACTCCATGTTTTTTAAGAGTTCCCCCCCCCCAACTCCCTACATCTCTTGTAGGATCCTAAACACTATTCTTTTAAATTCCACTTCTGTTAACTCCAGAGCAACCAGATTTTCAGAGCAATCGAACAGGTTCGGGTGATTTTCAGTTGTGAGATTCTGTTTCTCTTGATTTCTTATGTGTGCTGTGTTTAGCCATAGTTTCTGCTGCATGGTGATGAAGCTATATATGACACTGAGGAGATGAGAGATAAAGAAAGCTGGCCATGTGTGGAAAGGCAAGGGTGGGTAGAAGAAGGATAATAGGGTCTAAGTGATTGTAACAATAAGTGTCTTTGGGGGGATAGTTTTTGATATGGGAGCAAAAAGTTCTAAGAATTATAATAATACTTGTTAATGTAAGTCAGAGTGCACTCCATGGAGGGGGGGGTGGAACCAGAAGGTGATGGTGCACAGGGTAGGAGCTGAGTGCATTTAGAAGAGAAATATTATAGATGCTAGAAAGAAAAACAGAGGGCAGAATAATAAGATGGAAAGAAAAGGAAAGTGGAGGTTCTTGGTCAGGAGAGAAGAGGGAGAGTTGAAGAGGGATGGATAAGAAAATCAAGGACAGGGGCTCAGATTGAAAGTGGTTCAAGACTTTTATTAGCTTGGACATGGGCGAGGCTATGTTCCTGAGAGTTTGGGTTTGCCCAGGTCTAACAGAAAACAAGCATTGAGAGCAAAGGAAAACATGATCCTGTTTGAAGGAACACTGCTTCCCTAAGGCACAGAGTCAGTGGCTCTTGTGGGTTCCAAGGGAAAGGAGGGTGTTTGGGGTGGATGTGATTCATCAGTACCTTCCTGGAGGGGTGCATGCATGCAAAGCTGGTGGGATCTAATCGTTTGTGTGCAGAAAGCTATGAGAGTCAGAAATATGTGTATATATATATATATATTTCAGCCTATACTAAAATAAAAGTGAAATCCAAAAGCTGAGGTGGGGGAGAGGTGCTCTTACTTTGACTGAGAATTGCTCCCTCAGAGGCCGTGAGAGGGGTCCTGGTAGGCTTGATAGAAAGGAATCTGGGGAAAGTGTTCTGCCCCCGCCTACCTGAGAGGGTTGCACAGCTGCCCACAGCTGTGGGATACTAGGGCGGCTTTGGGAATCAACGAGGGCCACAGGCCGGCCTATAGCAGAATAAAAGTAAAATGCATAAGTCCAGGGAATAAAACAAACACGACCGTGCCGGGGTGGGTGTTACCCCTTGCTGGTCTAGAGATTAGGGGAGATCTGCCCACTCAGCGTTTCCCTAGATCCCTACTTCATACATCCCACAACCAGATTGTTAGCGTATCTTTGCAAACATCTCTTGTCTTTTCCCCTCCTTTTGTGTCTGGTCGTATCAGGTCCTAAATTATTTGTTCCAAACATGTCATTAATACTGATTTCGTTTGAAGAACCAGCTCTTTGACAGTGGTATTCTGAGTACCTTCCAACCTCCTTCCAACTTCCAACCTTCCAACTTCCTTCTCTAGTACAATATTGGACAATCTGCTTCTAGTCCTAAGACTTTCAGTGGCCAAGTTTTCAAAAATGGCCTACTTCCTTTGCTCTAATCTTTGTCTGGAAGTTCTTTTGTGACTTGAAATACCCCTGGTGTCTAGCATTACAGCACCATGTGACTCACCACAGTCAGACAAACTAGCATATGATGGGTGATTTGTACTCAATTACAAACAATTTGCATTACCCCCGGGGACTTATAGAATGTGCTAAAATTTCAGGACTGAATTGTATCACAAGGAACATAGCAGAAATGAAAACTAAAAGCATAATTCTAGATCAAAACCCATGTCTTGAAAGGGAAAAAATAAGAGATTCTAGAGGAATCCTGAGACTCAAGATGAGTAGATGACTAGATGACTGCCATGGGTTTTCTTGAATCCTACATCCCCCCACCGTCTCAGAATTGGTGTGATAAGTCTCTCCTTGGTAGAGTAAGAATAGCCTTTTCTCTTGATCATGCAAAGAACATATTTGAGACAGCGTTTTTCAAGATGCACTAGTCTTCCTCACTCGCTGTCCTTTTATTATTTTCATTGCACATCGATTGATTAAATGGGGTCATATCTCAACTTAATCTCAACAAATTACCTTTTTCAAATTCATTTCTCAGCCAGAACAAAGGAACAAATTGTCAAACCTTGTTCTTATTATAAGGAGTCAGGGACTATATATGAATTGGACTTTAAGCATAACAGATC
>PVJH01015186.1:0-54431 GCA_004026705.1 Nesogale talazaci
GGGGGGGGGGGGGGGGGGGGGGGGGGGGGGGGGGGGGGGGGAGCGGGGGCGGGGGGGGAACTGGGAGGGGAGGAGGGCGTGCGGAAGCCGGAACAGGGAGGGGGAAGCCCGAGCCCCCCGCCCAGGTCTGCAAGGGGTTAACATTCCGGAACTGCAGGCTGTGGGTTTGCGGGGAGCGGTGGAGGACTGCGCGGGAGGGCGGCAAGGCGCTCCCCGTTTATTCACTCTCTGCTCCTGGAACCCCGGGGCAGCCCACCGGCCCGGGCTGGGCTTCCGGGTCCTCACCTCCACTCCTGGGCCCCGAGGACGCGTGACGCCACAGGATGCCCTGCGTTGGCGGTACACCCAGTGAGACCACTGAGGTGCCTCGCCTTCGCATCCGCATCGGGGGGACGGGTTGGGGGGGGGGCGGAGAGAACCCTGGATCTGGAGCGGGATTGGGGGCGTACTGGGGGCAGGGCACGGGGAAGAAGTGTAGAGCAGCCTGGGAGGACAGGTTTTTTGGGGGGGGCGTCTGGATTAGAAGAGGGCGACCCAGGGGAGGAACGGAGGTGCAGAGAGCTGTCAGTGGTGAGGGAGTTAAGAGTTCTGGGGGGACCTCACCGGGAGTCAGTATTGATGGCGGGGGCTGGAAAAGGAGGAGGAAGGTGTCCAGAGGAGAGGGGAACTCGACTGGGGTGAGGAGGGCCAGCAGAAGGGGGCCAGGCCCCAGCAGGTGGATCTGCGGTGGGCGGGGAGAAAGACTGAGGAAGAGGGAAGTTCTGGGGCGGGGCCGACGGAGGCATCTGACCCGGGGGCAGGGCCCTGAGACCCCCCCCCGCCCCCTCCCAGGTTCTGGGATAGATGAAAGCAGAGAGGGGGGAATCGGAGAGGCCAGCACACTTTTTTAGGATCTGGCCGCCGAAAGTGCCTCATTTCTGGCGTCTACCCTGTGTCTCAGGTACCCTGATGGGGCAGTAGTGCCCGTTGGGCTGCGATCCGCTTGGTGGGCAGTTTGGAAGCACCAGCAGCTGGGCTGGAGACAGACTGGACGTTCTATGCCTGTACCGTTACCATAAAGCCACAGGGGGCCGCCTTGGGTCCGCATCTGCTCCAGGGCAGCAAGCCGGTCCCGGGAGACCTCTCCTCCGGGAAGGCCTCGCTGCTTGAGAGACAGCTCTCCTTCATCCGCTTCAGCCTAGCCTGGCCGCGCTTCCTCTAACGCTGCCTCCCTCAGCCCACAGCAGGCTCCTCACGGAGAGGGCAGAGTCCATCTTCCCCAGGGGGGTGGGAGGTCCGGAACGACTTCAGGGGGCCAGCGAAGAGAACGGGGGCGCTAACAGGGAGAGGGGCGGACGCAGGCCCCAAAGGGCGTCAGGTGGACCCGCGGGATGGAGAGCTGCGTGCCGGAGGAAAGGGCCTCTTGGGGGCGCCCGAGACCTTGGTGTGGTCCGCATCCGCGCCCGCGGCCCCGCGCTGGGTGACTCAGCCCTGTCTCGGCGGGGGCCTGGGGGCCGTGGTCGGGAGGGCTGTCGGGGGCGGTAAAGGCGGCCCTCTCCCGCCCCCCCCCGGCTCGGCGGTCGGGCGCGGTTGCTAAGCTCTTCAAGGCCTCGGAGAGACGCGAGCGGGGCGCACCTCATCGGTTACCATGGTAACGCGGCGCCCCAGCCGCGGGAGCTCGGCCGCTGGGGGAACGCAGCCAATGAAGGGCTGCGGGTGTTCTCGGGGACCCCTCCTCCCCGCGCGTGGAGGCGGGGGTCAGGAGGTGCGGGAGGGGGCGGAGCGTGGGCCGCGGAGACGCGGCACTCGCCACAGGCTCGGGGCCGCCGCGGGGCCACTTCCGGGGTCTGGGAGCGGCGGCGGCACGCCGCTGCGGGGTCCCCTCCCTCGCAGGGAGAGGGCCACTCGCAGGAACGGGGCCCCACGCACGGTGCAGGACCTTCGGCCCTCCCGCCACGTGTCCGTGGGTTGAGAAAGAGGCCGTCTAACCGGGGTCCCTCACGCGAGAATCTGGGGGAGGATCCCTTCGGACGGGTCCCAAGAGACGCTGTCCCTGGGCCAGTCCCAGCTGAGCCTATCCCGGGTCGCCCTGGAGGCCCACAGATTTGGGGAACACCGCTGCGTAGGTTCACGGCGGGCCGCGGGGAGCAGCCGTCCCTGGAGCAGCTGCAAGCCCGACTCCAGGAGGGGCGGGCGTCACTGTGCACGCCCCGCCCACGGGTACCAGTGCTCGGGAGGGGCTGGGTGAGAAGGCGCTTATCCGTGAGTGCACCCCTGCCCCGTGTGGCTGAGAGTGCGGAGCATGGGGTGGGGGTGAGGGTGGGGAGTCCAGATGGAGAAAGTCTCTCCCAGTCAGGACCGTCTAAGCCATGTTCTCCAAAACCTTGTCTTCCTCCGGATTTCCAAATCCGTGACCTCCCTCCCATCACCTAATGCCACCAGAGTCCCCTCCTTGTGGACGGGACGTCCCAAATGTAAATAGGGACGCTGTACCCTCCTCCCTTTCGGTTCTGAACTCTGGGATTTGGGGGCTCGTCGGGCCGGGGTCTTGCTGGAAGCGGGGGGGGGACCTGCGGTTGGGCTCCCCGCCCAGCTCCGCATCCGTGAGCGCGCGGTCCAGGTGAACCGGCGGGAGATGGCCGTGGTGCTGTGCAGAGCTCCAGGACACCACCAGGTGGCGCCATGGCCGCAGCAGCGCCCTCCGTCCCGGGCCGCTCAGATAAGAGTGTGCGGAAAGCGCGGCGGGGCTGAGACGCGACCAGGACGCGGGGAGGACGGACCGGCAGGACAGACCGACCGGGGGCCCGGCGGGCGGAGCGCAGCGCAGCGCAGCCACGTCCCCCCTGGATTCGCCGGCAGCCGGGCCCGGGGCTTCAGACATGCCCCCCAGGTGGGTTCCCGGGCCGGGGTCCGGGCGGGACAGGGGACCTGGGACACCCGGTCCCCGCGCGCGGGCCGTTCGCCTCGGGGCACATCCTCCGGTGCGAGCGCCTGGTCGCGGCGGGCGTTCGGGGCTCTGGAGGTCGCCCCTAGAGGGCTCAGCACCGCCGGGGCGCTCCTCCGCGCCGGGTTCACGGCGGGGTCAGCGGCCCGGGGCCGGCTCTGCCCGCACATGGGCCGGAGAGGCGAGGGGAAGGGAAGGGGAGCCGGCGGGCGGGGCTGGCAGGGGCGCTGCCCTGGCACAGCTCGGCGCCGGGCAGCGGGGCGGGTGGGGCGCCGGCGAGGAGCGGCCACCGCCGCGGGAAGCCCGGCCGGGCTGCGACCGCAGGTAACGGGCCGCCGGGCCCTGCGGGCCGGGCGGGGAACAGGGGCGGGCGAAGGGGCAGAGGCGCTCGGGGCGGGCGCCGGCCGCAGGGCCAGGGCGGAATTGGGGGCCGAAAGGACAAGGCAAGTCGGGAGCCCAGGGACTGGGGCTGGCGGACTCCTCCCGCCCTGTCTGAAGTTGGGAAACTTTCCCCCAAGTTTTGGGCAGTGCGGATCCCGGGGAGAAGGGGCCGAGGGGAGCTGAGGAGGGAGGCGCCGGGCCCGCGAAGGCAGAGCGGAGGCCGAGCCCAGGGCCGGGATGCGGGTGGGGCGCAGGCCGGGGTCAGGGCCGCAGCCGGCTGTGCGTCGTGCCCGCCCGGGGCGCTGCCCCCTCCCTCCCCTGGGAGCTGCGTGGCTCCCCCCTCCCCCCCACCTGCTTCCTGCCTCAGCCTCCTGCCCCGATATAACGCCCTCCCTGCGCCGGGGCCCGGCCTTCGCGCTCTGCCCGCCAAGGCAGCCGCTGCCTCCGCTCCCCGCGCCGGGCCGCTGCCCGCGGCCCATCCAAGGGGCTGACAGCCCTGGGGCAGGGCGGCGCCTCGGTGGGCACCCCGCTCCCCTCCTCCGGATTGCCTCCTTGCTCCTGGGGCAACTTCTCCCGAGGCGGGAGGCGCTTCCTACTCGCCTCCCTGCCTCCCATCTTGGGCAAACTTCTCGGCCCTGAATGACTTCTCCCGCAGGCGGATATTTCCCCCAAACGGGGTAACTGGCTCAGAAAGGGTGGCTTCGTCGCCTCCGCCCCAGTTTTCTCCTCGGAAGTCCCCCGAACCCAGCTCGTGTGCCCACTGGCGTCTGGGCTTGGGATGCGCAGGCCAGCCTGGCCCCCTCGCCACCGGTGGCAGCGCTTTCCTGCAGCTCGGCCTGCGGGCCCAGGCTCCCACTCCCAGAAGCCGCCTCGCCTGGCCTCCTCTCTGCCCGTGCCCAGGCGGCTGTGCTCCAGGCCCCTGGCCCAGCTGAAGGGCAGGGGAAGTGCAAGGGAGAATTCCCTCCTAGCCGGGTAGCGGTGGCGAGGGCACAGCGCGACTCTGACCCGGCTGCCGTGTGTCCCCGCAGGAGGTTGTGCTGGGCAGACGATGCTGGACACGATGGAGGCGCCGGGCCACTCGAGGCAGCTGCTGTTGCAGCTCAACAACCAGCGCACCAAGGGCTTCTTGTGCGACGTGATCATCGTGGTGCAGAACGCCCTCTTCCGCGCGCACAAGAACGTGCTGGCGGCCAGCAGCGCCTACCTCAAGTCCCTGGTGGTGCACGACAACCTGCTCAACCTGGACCATGACATGGTGAGCCCCGCCGTGTTCCGCCTGGTGCTGGACTTCATCTACACCGGTCGCCTGGCCGACGGCGAGGAGGCCGCGGCGGCCGTGGCGCCGGGGACCGAGCCGAGCCTGGGCGCCGTGCTGGCTGCGGCCAGCTACCTGCAGATCCCCGACCTCGTGGCGCTGTGCAAGAAGCGCCTCAAGCGGCACGGCAAGTACTGCCACCTGCGGGGCGGCGGGGGCGGCTACACGCCCTACAGCCGGCCCGGCCGGGGCCTGCGCGCCGCCACGCCCGTCATCCAGACCTGCTACTCGTCCCCCGCCGGGCCGCCGCCGCCCCCAGCCGCCGAGCCGCCGTCGGGGCCCGAGGTCGCGGTGAACACGCACTGCGCGGAGCTGTACGCCTCGGGGCCCGGCCCGGCCGCCGCGCTCTGCGCCCCGGAGCGCCGCTGCTCCCCGCTCTGCGGCCTGGACCTGTCCAAGAAGAGCCCGCCGGGCTCCGCGGTCCCCGAGCGGGCCCTGGGCGAGCGCGAGCTGCCCCCGCGCCCCGACAGCCCGCCCGGCGCCGGCCCCGCCGCCTATAAGGAGCCGCCCCTCGTCCTGCCGCCGCTGCCGCCGCTGCCCTTCCAGAAGCTGGAGGAGGCCGTGGCGCCCCCGGACCCGTTCCGCGGCGGCGGCGGCGGCGGCAGCCCGGGCCCCGAGCTCCCTCCGGGGCGCCCCGACGGGCCCAGCCTTCTCTACCGCTGGATGAAGCACGAGCCCGGCCTGGGCAGCTACGGCGACGAGCTGGTCAGGGACCGCGGCTCCCCCAGCGAGCGCTGCGAGGAGCGCGGCGGGGACGCTGCCCTCTCCCCCGGGGGCCCCCAGCTCGGCCTGGCGCCGCCACCGCGCTATCCCGGGAGCCTGGACGGGCCGGGCGGAGCCGGCGACGGCGACGACTACAAGAGCAGCAGCGAGGAGACCGGCAGCAGCGAGGACCCGAGCCCGCCCGGCGGCCACCTCGAGGGCTACCCGTGCCCGCACCTGGCCTACGGCGAGCCGGAGAGCTTCGGGGACAACCTGTACGTGTGCATCCCGTGCGGCAAGGGCTTCCCCAGCTCGGAGCAGCTCAACGCGCACGTGGAGGCGCACGTGGAGGAGGAGGCGCTGTACGGCCGCGCCGAGGCGGCCGAGGTGGCGGCGGGGGCCGCCGGCCTCGGGCCCCCTTTCGGCGGCGGCGGGGACAAGGTGGGGGGACCGGCGGGCGGCCTGGGCGAGCTGTTGCGGCCGTACCGCTGCGCGTCCTGCGACAAGAGCTACAAGGATCCCGCCACGCTGCGGCAGCACGAGAAGACACACTGGCTGACCCGGCCCTACCCCTGCTCCATCTGCGGGAAGAAGTTCACGCAGCGCGGGACCATGACGCGCCACATGCGCAGCCACCTGGGCCTCAAGCCCTTCGCCTGCGACGCGTGCGGCATGCGCTTCACGCGCCAGTACCGCCTCACGGAGCACATGCGCATCCACTCGGGCGAGAAGCCCTACGAGTGCCAGGTGTGCGGCGGCAAGTTCGCGCAGCAACGCAACCTCATCAGCCACATGAAGATGCACGCCGTGGGCGGCGCGGCGGGCGCGGCCGGGGCGCTGGCGGGCCTGGGGGCGCTGCCCGGCGTGCCCGGCCCCGACGGCAAGGGCAAGCTCGACTTCCCCGAGGGCGTCTTTGCCGTGGCCCGCCTCACGGCCGAGCAACTGAGCCTGAAGCAGCAGGACAAGGCGGCAGCGGCCGAGCTGCTGGCGCAGACCACGCACTTCCTGCACGACCCCAAGGTGGCGCTCGAGAGCCTCTACCCGCTGGCCAAGTTCACCGCCGAGCTGGGCCTCAGCCCCGACAAGGCGGCCGAGGTGCTCAGCCAGGGCGCGCACCTGGCCGCCGGACCCGACGGCCGGACCATCGACCGTTTCTCTCCCACCTAGAGGGAGCTGCCCGCCTCGTCACCTCCCCCCCCCCCGCCCCCCCGGGAGCGGTGACCGGCCGGCTGTGAGCGGGCACTCCCGCCGACAGCGACAGCCAGCGGCGGCCGCCTCACTGGGCCTCACTGCCTTGTGCCTTAGCCCCGGGGGGTGGGGGTGGGGCAAAGACCCCGGGACCCCGGGAGTGGGATGGGGGGGAGGGAGATTTATATTTTTGATATCAGCTTTGACCAAAGGAGACCCCGGCCCCTCGTCTCTTCCTGTGGCTCCCTGGCCCCTCCCCGGGCTGTGCTGCTCTTGGGGGGAGGGGTGTCACTGTTGGGGCGCTCCCAGCCTTACCTCCGGCCCGCGCGACCACACCCATTCTCACTGTGAATCTCCCCGCTGGGGTCGGAGTGTCAGGGCATAGCTGGGGGGTGTGGAGGGGACTGAGCCGGCCGGAGGGCGCCCCGCCCCCGCCCCCACCTGCCTCGGGACTGATAATGTGAAGTTCCTCATTTTGCACAAGTGGCACTAGCCCCTGGGCCAAACCTCCCCTTCCCGACCACCACGGGCGGGGGGGTTCTGCACCCGGCCTCCCGTTCCCACGGTGCCCCCTTTCCCTAGGGCCCCGGACCATATTTATTGCATGCACCCCGGCGGCCCCCCATCCCGGGCCCAGGCTGGGCTGGGCTGGAAACGCGGTCTCTTTTAGCTCCCCTTTTCTCTCCCTCCTTTGGGTTTGTATATTTTCTACCTTGTACACAGGCTCTTCTAGAGCCGCTTCCATTTTCTATACTCGAACCAAACAGCAATAAAGCAGTAACCAAGGACCGCGGCCCCTGTGGCTCTCTTCTGCCTCTGCACGGGCACAGGCCCCAAACCGTGGCGGCAGAGCCACTGTCACCCAGGGGGCCCCCCGGGAGCGGCCCTGTATCTTTAGGGGCTTCATCTTCCAAGGGCTGGCTGGTGGGTTTGAATCTGTCTTGCGGTTGGCAGCCCATCTTACTCAAGAGCACCTGGGTGGGTGGGGCCCGCCCGGAAGGGGCTGCCCTCGCACAGGTGCGGAGCCTTGGCCCTTCCTTCCCCCAAGTCCCAGACACAGATCAGCAAGAGGGTGGTTTGTTTCAGAACTGAAAATTTATTATGAAAACAACCAGTGCTGCCAACAGGGCAGAAAGGAGACGGGTCTCCCACCCGCTGGGCCAGCGGCCTTCCTCTCGGGGAGAAGATCTCCAGGGGAGAGGCCAGTCTTCGGAAGCCCTGGGGGACTTTGTGCCCTCGGTGGGCCTTGGGTCTCAACAGTCCTGTTTCTGCTGGCTTACTGTTGGGCCCCAGGGGGGCTTCTCCTTGCTCCAGGATCTGGGTGGCTTTACAGTCAGACAGGGGCTTGGGGGCACCCCCTCAACAGGCTCCAGCCAGGTTTCTTCCTGGGTCCTCCTCAAACCCTCTGATCCTGTGTTCCAAGGGTCATCAGCAGTGGAAAGCCTCCCAAGTGAGACTCTGAACCTGGGTGTCAGCTAGGTGGGCAACCGAAAGAAAAGTCATAGGCCAAAGAAAGGCCTTGGGTCCGTTCTTTTGGAAAGTTGAGAAAGCTCTGACAGAAAGGGTGCACACTCCAGACTCGGCAGTACTCCTCCCCGGCACGGCCCCGACCCTGACTTCAGCTGGGCGGCCCGGTGGAGTGTGGCAGTTCTCAGCCCCGGGGCCTGGGGAGGAAATCTATTCAGTCCCTGCAAGGGCACTAGCAGAAGGGGATTCAGAGTGAGAGCAGCAGGGCAAGGACCAGAGGGGAAGAAACTAGGAAACTGAGGGTGTCAACCAGACGAGGAAGAGGGAGAGAGGGGAGGGGGCCCAGGAGAAGGGAGGGAAGAGCTGAGAAGACGGGACAGTAAAGAGAGAACTGTGGCAAAAAGGCCCACGTGTGGGAAGGGAGGCGGGTGAGGGCCCCTGGCGATGTGGGCCTGAGAGCAGATGTCCCTTCCTCTAGATCCACGACCTTCCCAGGGAAAAGCAAGTATCAGAGGGTACCGACCCAGGGTGGTAAGGGCAGGGAGAAAGAGGGCAGAGGCGAGGGACGAGATGTGCAGGACCCAACTGCACGTCACAGGGGCTTCCTGGCCCAGGACGATGGAGACATCCCCTGGGCACGCTCTTCATGGACTCTGGGACAGAGATTCAGGATGGGGTGCTGAAGGGTCAGGGGACCTTGTGGTGTCACCTGCATCTGATGGAAACGCTCAGCCCTCTGCGCCATCTCTGTCTCGGATGGAGGCTGAGTCTCTGGGGCGAGACGGCCTTCCCCCAGCCCTTGAACTATACAGGGGGAGGGAAAAGGCGGCCAGCACGGTGGCCCATCTGGCTCGTCCACCTGCTGTTGCTGCAGCCAGCCACCTCCCTGCTAAATCTTGGCAGCCCAGGAGGGTCCCAGCAGCTTCCGCCCGGCCCTTGGGAGGGGCTCTGTGAAGAGCAGCTCCGCCACAGCACGGCCACGGCGTGGGTTGGAAGAGGATGGTTTATTGTCTGGGTGGACTGGTGGCTCAGGCACGTGGGCATCTTCCATGCTACACTGGGTGCCTGGTGGCCTTTCAGGAATGGCTCCGTGGGGGCAGGCCCCACAGTCGCCCCCTCAGCCCACCTGGGCCCACGTGAGGAAGGCTGGGATGTCTCGAACAGGCACATTCCTTGTCAGCGCCTTCACACGGAGGTTCCGGTCATCGGTCAGCAGCACCACCTCTCGCAGTAGCCGGATGGGCTCCTCTGTTGGCACAAGAGAACAGAAGGGCTTCAAGAGGGTGAAGCAGGGGCAGAGGCACTGCCAGGGGAAGGGGCTCCGGTGACAGGGTCCCCAGGTCCTCTCTCTCGCCTGGCCTCTCTCCCGGTCTCTGGCTGAGAGGGGCCCGGTGGACTGGCGCTCCCAGGACTGTGAAGGGAGGGAAAGCAGGAGCCCCTTTCCTTCTGTTCCTTCGGACTGCGGGGCAGCGCCGGGACCCTCTGCACACCCCGTCCCTCCGAGGTCGGCAGGTCGAGACTTTCGGAATCAAGAGAAAGGAAAGTAATGATGGATGGATGAGACAGGCACATGGGGGCAGGTGTCGCCCTGAGGGAGGGGCGAGGGGTGACAAGGAACCCTGAGGCTCTGTGCACACGAGTCATCCGTGGACGGGGTGCAAGCCTCTAGCCCCGTAGAAAAGTGACAATGAATGTCAAGTCCGGGCCAGCCGCCTCACACTCTTCCATCAGCGTCCATCTTGCTCCCCAGCCCCCGACACCCAGAAGTGTACTTTCCTAGATGTGGCTGTGCACACTTGCAAGTGTTCGTCCTTGTTGGGTTTGCTCCCCCTAAGCCTGGGCTGGTGTTCGCTCGGTTTACTTATTCCAGTCATATGCTCTAAGATCTTTCTACGGCGACGCAGATGGAGCGCCTTCACTGGCGTCAAGATGACTGTTTTGAGCATGAACTTTCCTAGATCCTTAATTGTCGATGTATTTGGGAGAATTCAAACCAGGGGCCAGGATCATGTAAACGACACCTCCACCTTCGACAAGACCAGTTGGGTGGCAGGCCGGCTCCTCAGTGGTCGGCTGCCTGCTTCCTGCTGGCGGTCTGGCCAACAGTGAGGCACAGGAAGTGTCCTGTGGTGGCACCGGCTGTGTGGGCTGCCGGGACTGGCGGGTCACAGAGAACCAGCCCTGTCTGGAGCAGTTTTAGGCCTGGCAGCTTCAGGCGGGGAGGTGGCAAAACTGGCTGTCAGCCTTGGGGGGGGCCGCTGACAGGGGTGAGAGGTGGGAGGTGGGGAAGAGGCAAGGAGCTGGGCTGGGCAGACAGGCCGTGGGCCGCCATGAGGAGGCCATGAGGCCACTGGAATGGGAGCTAGCCCTGTAGGGAAGTGGGTGGCACTGCGGTGGCACGTGGGTCTCCCAGTGGGCTGCCTGGGTCTCGAAGTCGGCAAGCCCCGGGCCTTAAGTCAGCCAGCTGAGGGCTGGTGTTGCTGGCAGGGGTCTGCAGGGGTTTCTGTGGATACGTGAGACATTTTTAACAATAAACATCCTCTGTTTTGACACTGGTAACTTCGCTTTGTTAGAAACCAGAGACTGTCATCTTGTCAGGCCCCATCCGCCATAATCCACATGATTTTAAAATTCAACATCGTTTACACATAAACATTTGGTGACGGTTTCTCTGTGAATCTGACAAGTTAATCTGCTAAGAATTTACACTGACAAATGGGGTTCGATTACACCAGCCATGGCTGATGTAATTCTGATAGGGGTGGTCCCCAGGATGGCAATGGGTCCCTGTAGGCTGTTTGGGGTGAAGGGAAGGATTAGTAGGGTCAAAGCCCAAACACATCTCTGCTCAGAAAGAAACTGCTCCGAGGCCACAACAGACTCCTACCCACACTTCCCAACAAGGCCTTTGGCAGCCCTGTACACCGCCCCCTCCGGGGAGGCTACCGGCCACAGGACCCGCCAAGCACTGCCAGGCCGCCTCTGGGCATGGGGGTAGCCTGAGTCAGGCCTTTGGGGCAGGGCGCACAGCCCTGTGAGATGGACCCCACTGGGTTTCTGTGTGCACCCGCACACCTTCTCGTCCCATGCCACATCTGCTGTCCTCAGGACTGTGTATCTTACAGATCTGGCTGTACTGGCACAAGCAGATAACCCGATGATCTGTACGATGCGAACACCCCTGCCTTCCACTCTGCCCTGACTCTTTACTGTTTTGGGGAGCCTGGACATGGCTGCACCCCTCCAAACGAGCAGCCACCAGAGGCTCAGGCAGCAGGAGGAGCTGCTCTAAGGCGGGTGAGCAAAGGGTCAAGACACTCCTGTCTGAAAGCCTCGAGCAGGAGAACCAAGTGAGGAGAGAGGCGATGCCGCCGGTCGGGAGAGAGAACAAGGAAGACACCACACGTAAGCAGACCTGGACTGAGTCTGACCGTCAGCTAGAAGACGCTAGGAACTCCCTCGCCTGGAAGAAATGCCAGCATTCGGGGATCCGACAGCGGACCACACCTGAGCTTTAGGGGCCCTGTAGAGGCGTGCAGGAGGGTGAGGGGCTCAGGTACCTCACCTGGGAAGGCAGCCGCAGTAGGGCTACCAAAAAGTGAGTCTTGAAAACTGACTGGGCAGGCTCAGCTCCCACTCTCCCTTCTCCAACTCTCGCCAGCCAAGAGCAGTGCAGCTTACTACGAAGAGGCTGGAAGGGTGGACCCACCATTTGCTGGGGACATGCCTCTCCCCTCGGCTGATGTGGGCCAGCATCCGAGAGGGACCACTGCGTATTGCCCTCCTCAGGGATGCAGAGGGCTGGCTGGCTCAGGAGGCCGCAGCTAAGGAAGCTCTGCTGACTCACAGAAAACCCGGGCTTCCAACTCGTAGCGAGTTGGCCCAGCGGCTCAGGGCAGGCCTTGGTAAGGGGCCTGGGGAGATTTGGTGGGGAGGTCTGGCCTCTGGCTGGTCTCAGCTCCGTGTCCTTCTGACTCCCCAGGTTAGTCAGGAGAAAGCTCTGCTCTAGGGTGGAGGGCAGGGAGGACGATGCCCAGGCAGATGCTGCCCAGGCCAGCTGCGACGCCTACCTTTGTTGGCGGGCATGAAGTCCTTCGCCTTGTCTTTGCAGTAGTGGAGGCAGCAGGAGAGGATCAGGTCATCGTTGTTGCCCTAGAGGGAGGGAGGCAGTGGGAGAAGTGCCACGGGCAGAAGGGGGTAGGTGGAGAAGGCAGAGACATGCACATGCGGCTGCTTCTGGGGAGGCCATATCCCAAAGTACCTCCCCCGCTCCCCGGAGCCCTGCTTAGCTGGGTCTACTCTGTGCCATGAGTGACCTGGAGGACAAGGACCGCCTTCTTCTAGACTCTGAAGTCGGCAGGCCTCTAGCTGACCTTCCTTTAGCCCCTTCCTCCTGAAGAGCCTGGACTCTTAATACCAGCTGGAGGCTCTCCCCTGGCACTGGGGTGGGGGTGGGGCGTGAGTGTCTTACCAGCTGACCAGTGGTGTCCTCACTGCGGAAGGCAATGGATTCAAGTTCGTTGCCACGGCTAGTCAGTGCCCGGAGGCAAGAGTCCCGACTCTCGAACCGCCGCTCCAGGAACTCAATGGATTTCCGGGCCTTTTCCTGTACCACACGGGCATAGCCCCCTGCCCGGCGGTCCGTCTCTTGGCCCTTGGCCAGGCCGTCCAGCTCATTGATCACTGTGGGACAGACCGCCAGTCTGAGCCTCAGCCATCCTGTCTGCCTCACCCAGGGCCTTCCTGTGTCTCCAGTCACTTTTTCAGAGACCGCAGAAGCCGACCCGCCCATCAGGTGTCTTCCCGTGAACCTGGGGCAAGTTCCACATCAGGTTCTCCTCAGTGCTCCCTCTTTCGGCTTCTCCCCCATGGCCCTGCCCTCCTCGTAGGAGGGACGGCAAGGGGTTTTCTGGGGTTGCTGAAGCCAGAGGAGGACACCTGACCCCTCTACTGAGCTCCTTAGGGTTGGAAGCGAGAGGCCGCAGGAGAGGCAAGGGCATGCAGCCCCTCAAGGGAAAGACGTCTCTCTCCCTCACCTGCTAGGGACCCCAACGACTGTGGCCCAGGAAGGGGCTTTGGGGCTATGGTTGATGGTCACCTTCCCTGCACCCCCATGGGAAGGTTTGGTGAGGCGACCACGTGGGAAGCAGTGCCCAGATTGTTTGCCAAGAGCCCTGGTATTCCCCAGACCATGCCCTTGGGCACATGCACCTCTTTTGACACTGCAAGGGCGGTGGTTGTGGTGGGGTAGCTGTGTGTCTGTCTGCTGCCTGCTGATGTGTCTGGGACACAGCTTCATTTTTGGTGAAGAGTCCAAAATTCCAGCCAAAAGCCTGAGGTCAAGTGGGAAATATGCACTCCTTGGGGGCTCGGGGAGAGTTTGGGGTCTAAGGCCTCTCTGCAGTGCAGTGATTCATGGCTGAGGAGTCGGCCGAAGCAGGCTCTCCATGGAGAGCCTGGCACTCACAGTCTGGGGGTTCGAGAAGACTTTCTGGAGGGGGCCCAAGAGGGAGTAGACTCCCTCCCTCCAATGCCCACACACTCAGCAACCTGAGCTGCTGGGTCCCATACAATGCATGACTTGGGGGTGGGGGTGGGGGGCAACAGAACATCAAACAGGAAAAACTGGTATCCCATCCCAAAATCGGCTTTCCTGCTTCCAAGCTAAACAGGCTTCAAAGGGGAGGCGTGTTTGTGCTTCTGCACCAGGCAGGACTCTCAATGCTGGGGTCAGTCCGGAGGGGCACAGAGCAGGTTAGAGAGCACGAGGACCAACAGGGAAAGCTGGAGACTTAACCCTTTGCTGCTCAGGGCAAGGGGCACGAAGCCACTATGCAGAGCATTAGTGAACAGCGGAAGAAGGCTCCGGAGGCTGGCGTGTGCGCCTGCAGCTGAACAGTCGACTTCCAGCATCCCTATTCTGCCCACTCCTTGAGCTTGCTCCAACCCCAGCACATCTGGCTTTCCCCGGTGGAGGCCAGGTTCTTCCAAAGCAAGGGCTACAGCTCTGGGGCTTGCTGGCTCCTGAGAACACGGGGGACACAGGGAGGCACTCTGGGCTGGTGACCAAGGACTCTGCCAGGCAGGGGTGGTGTCTAAGACCCCTGAGCAAACTCCCTCAGCAGCGAGGTTCCCTAACCACCCATAAGTAACTGGTTTTCACGTTCCCCCTTGAAACGCTGCAGGGTAGTGGAGGTCGATGGGCACCCAGGGCGCTGTGACCCGAGATCCTTGGTCAGGGGTGGAAGACCATCTCACCCTCGTACCCGCCATGGCAAGAGGGGAGTCAGAGACAACCGGTGGTCCTGCTGCCCCTGCCCTGCCCTGGTGGCAGATGCTGCTCTACTTCTAAAGAACACAAAGCCCTCCTCAGGGCTCGGGGCTGGGTTTCAGAGATTCTGGCCAGGCCACATGGGGAGGGGGAAGGAAGACGGGGAGGGTGGAGGCAGGGAGGAGGGCTGCTTCAGTGCCAACATTCTCAGGTGGTGCTAACGTGTTTCCCACAACCCCCCAGGGTTCTGCAGCCTCTGCAGGGGCGGATGTTTCCTGCCCTTTGTTTCCACCCCCATCTGGCATTAAGACACTTGGGACTGGGAGGGAAGGCCCAATGGAACATCTTGGCATGGATGTCAGAGGTGGCTTGGCAGGCTGACTGCCAGTTTGGCAGCTTTTCCGAGGACAGGGCTCCCCAGCTTGTCCCCAGTGGCTGCTGAGAGGGGGACATTCAAGGCTGGGGTTTGCAATCATCTAACAGAACCTTTCTCTCCACAGGAAGCCACCAGCCCTATCAGCTATACAGACAGCACCTAAGGTCCAGAGGCTCACCCACATGGAGCGCGGGAACTCGAGACCTTGACAGGCCCCAGCTCCCACCCCCAGAGTCAGAAATCTGAGAGGCCCATCTGGGTTCTGTGGGCCAAAGAGTGATGGCCAGGAGACTGGGCACTGAGATGCTGACCCTAGGCCAGCAACCAAGGACCCGACAGCACCAAAGGCAGGAGCTGAGGGCTTGATTTAGAGGGTCCCCGTGGGTCTGGCCTCCGGGTGACACGGGCCAGAAGAATGCTACCTCGAACCAACAGGACGGTCATGAAAAACTACCAGACAATCAGACCAAAAGCATCTAACCACTTCAAAATCCTCCCAGCCTCCCTGCCAGACCACCCAGCAGCACGGCCGCTATCTGCCAGGGCCGAGTGTTTACCAATAACGGGAACCAGCTTTGCTATTTGACTGCTCGCTTTATAAGGATAAAAACAAGGGCTGGGTTCACGCAGGCTCTGGTTGCTGGGACACAGGAGTTCATTTGCTCAAAGCAGTGTAAGCCATGGATCAGCCATCATAATCTGAACTGCTTTGATTATTAAACAGTTTTCCTTGCCCCACGCATTCCCTACTTCCCTGCAAATCCACACATACACACGCGCACACACACACACACACACACACACACCAGGGCTCAGGCCGAGGGGCATGTGTGTGCAGGGCGCTGCGCACGTGCAGGCCGCTCTGGCCTTCCCGCCTGACTCACCGATGAGGGGCACCACCAGGATGTACTTCCTGCTCTCCAGCAGCTGTGCCAGACTGGCCAGGTGGTCAATGAAGCCGTTGGTGTCTGGGACGAGGAACAAGGGTCTGATTTCGAGCTCCATCTGCCTCATCTGACTCTGGTCCTCCAGGACGGCCTGCAGGGACACAGACTGGAGAGTGAGCCAGGCCAGCCTCCACCGTGTGTCAGCATCCTGCCCCGATGAACAGCAAACCTGTCAGGGGCGGGGCAGAGTAGTGCAGCAAAGACCAATGGAGACCAAATGGCCCAGGCAAGAGGGACTAAAAAGCCACCTGAAATGGAGGAAGGGCCAGAGATAGTGTCTAGCAGTTGGCCCTGGGGTTAGAGACCCACCAGAACAAGCTGGCCTCCTTGGATGACATGACAGTGGCTCACATGGCAGCACAGAGATGAATGCTTCCCAAGAGACACGTATCTGTTCCCCAAACAGAATTTGGTACGTCAATTTACTGTGCAGCTTATTCTACTTTACTAATCTGGCTAGATCGGAGGACGTAAAAGGGTACAGACAGGAATTGCAAACACAGGGAATCCAGGACAGATGATCCCTTCAGGGCCAGTGGTGAGAGTGGTGGGCGACACTGGGAGGGTGGAGGGAAGGTAGGGTAGAAAGGGGGAACCAATTACCGGGATCTACATATAACCACTTCTCTGGGGACGAACAGAAAAGTGGGGGAAGAGAGATGTTGGACAGTGTAAGATGTGACAAAATAAAAATAATTTATAAATTATCAAGGGTTCATGAGGGAGGAAGACTGGGGACGGAGGGAAAAACGAGGAGTTCGAGTAGAAACAAATGTTTTGAGAATGATGATGGTAACAAATGTACAAATGTGCTTGACACAATGGATGGATGGATAGTGATGAGTTGTACGAGCCCCCAGCAGAATGATTTTTTTAAAAAATGAGGAGCTGATGCCAAAGATTCAAGTAGAAAGAAAAGGTTTTGAAAATGACGGCAACGAATAACTCATAGCCAAGAGTCTCCTCTAGCCTCCAGCCACAGGGGCCGTTGGGCTTGATGACTGGAGACCCAGCTCCCGGGTTAGCAAAGAGCCACCCCTCGAGACGGAGCACCCTCGTGGCCTCCTTCCCCTGTTGAGCAGGGGTTAGCAAGTGGGGGAACCTTTGCCCCCACCTTGGACGTCTGCGCTCTCCCTGAGCGCACACTGGCTCTGAGGCAGCTCACTGGTTGCCTGCCCTCTTCCGAAGCAGTGGGGTCTGAGGTACCACGGGCTTGCTTCCTCGCCATGTTCGGTGCAATGTGTTAACTTCCCTGTCACCACGTCAGTGTGCCTTCTCTGTGCCACGTACCACCCACCTGGCAATGCCCCAGGGTCTGAGCATGCTTTGCAAAGTCCGTGGCCTTTCTGATTTTTGGTGTCTTGGGGGGACATCTGTGGAAACTCAGTCTTCTTGTCTGACAGAGCCGTGTGTGGCCCCTTCCAGAGAGAGTGTGGGTGCTACTGGGCTACTTCCTCTTCTGGGGACCAGATCCAAGAGGCACTGCCTCACTGGCATCTGCCCAGGCATGCAGAGCCAGAGATGCCAACACAAACCAAACCTGGCTGGGATCAGGCTAGCAGGTACCAGTCTTGTCTGCCCTCCCCGCCCCCAGCCTCCTACCACACAGCAACTTACAAACACACTAGAGACTGGCAGGTGCGAGAGCTGGAGGAGCGGACATGCGTGCCAACCGAGCCAAAGCTCGTGCTGGGCCCTGCCCACTAACCGTCGGCAAGGACGACTGCTCAGGTCTCACCAACAGTGACAGCAAAACTGAAAGGGTCTGGCTTCAGATGAAGGGGGTGGCTGACTCTGTGACCTGCTGGGGACCTTTCCCTATGAGTAAGGCGGCATTGCCACTGCCACCACAGCTGGTGGAAGGCACAGACCACAGGACGCGGGCAGGCCTGAGAATGTGACTGCAGAGGCCCCGTCTTCCTACTGCTCTCCCCTCACTGGGGGAAAGCACCACTGCTGCTGTACTCTCCCCGCCACCCCCTCCCCCCGGGCCCTTCTCCCACTGACAGACAGGGCTGTCAGCTAGACGTGGCCCGCGGCCCACAGACTGGGCTTGGGTCTTCCGTAAAATTAGGAAATGGCCCCTGTGCAGGTGAACAACTCCCTGCCCTTTCTTCCTCAGGCAGGCGGAGCACACGCGCCCCCCTTCCTCATTTCTCTCGTGGCCTTAGTATCCTCCAGCAAGCTCCTGTACTGTACTTGACCTCAGCTCCAACTGACTCTCACCTGATCGGAACTGGCTGCTTCCCCCATGTGAGCAACCAGCTCCCCACACCTGCCGCTCTCCCTTCAGCGCGGGCAGTAGGCGTGAGACCTTCGGCTAGACGGCCAAGGGAGGCGGAGGACAGAACGAGCTCCCCTCAGTGCGTGGAGGATAGAAGAGCAGCAACGTACAGCCGCCAGGTCCAAGGATGCTCTTCCCGCCCGAGTCTCTGGCCTGAAGTCGGAGTGAGGAAGGCGGACAGACCAGTCTCGCAGGGAGGTGGCCGACTTTCTGATGCCCTCGGTGCGGTGGGGTCACACTGTGTGAGGGTGGCCGGTTCCAGGGACACCCGCAGACAACTTCCCTTAACCTGGCTCTGCCCAGTGAGTCACCCACAACTGCTTCCTGTTCCCCACAGGCCCTCACGGAGTCTCAGGAGATAGAGTGCAGCTGCCTCCTCTCCCGAGGGCACCAGTGGGTCTGGGGGAGGGAGAAAGTTGCACATGGTCAGGAGTCTGGCTCCTCCGTGTATTAGCCAGGATGGCAGACCCAGGGCGGCCGCGAGTCCACAGGGGCTGGTCCGCGGGCCCGTGCTTCCGGCCCTCTCCGAGTGGGGCTGTGTGTGTGCTGAGCATTTGCCCCCCCCACTTTTCCAGATTCTACCCGTCAGATTCCTGGCAGCTGTGCACGGCGCCTGTGCCGGCCGTCACGTCCCATGCCGAGCTCTGGGTCGCACGGTGAGAGCAGGACACAGGATGCACAGGGAGTGAAAAAGTGATGTCGGTGGGGAGAGTGCCAAGTCCCCACTCACAGCCGTGGGACGCTTGGGGAGAAGGGGAAGCATGCTGCTGTGGAGTTCAGAGGCCGGTAGTGAGATTTATTTTTGTTTGTATGAGTAAAAAGCTGCAGAAGCCTCTGGTGGGGGGTTGAGGGGGCGCCATAGGAATGCTGTGATTCAGAGATGACCTTGGCGGAGAGTCAAGTGTGCTGACCCGGAAGGAGAGTTCCACAGTAACCCCTTTAACTGTAGCTGTGGCCAGGCCACTGCGGCCCTTGGACAGGGTGTCCTGAGAACCCAGGGACGATGCAGACACCCTGAGTCAGACGCAGGGCCCATGTGGACCAGCACGCCGCAGCATGTCCCCTCCTCTGAGCCCAGTGAGTGGGAGCCAGGGGAAGAGAAGGGAGACGGTAACCCCAATAAGGAAGCCCAGTGGTTTGGGCCCACAGGAAGGAGGCTCAGTTTGGGCGTGACCTTCCTTCTACACAGCGGGAAGGATTTTGTGATTCTGACCTACTGAAAACTGAGAAATGGAGAATTACAAAGGGAGATCATGCGATTGGGGAACTTTGAGAGAGAGCCTGGAGGTGTCGGCCGAGCCAGGGGAGCAGCACAGGGCCCGCACGGGCAGCACTTCCCTCTGCCGGGGGGCCAAGGGGAGACCGAGGGGCTGGGCTAGTCATCACTGGGCCTGTAGCTAAAACAATGCTTTCACCTGAACCAGGTTTTATAACAAATGTGCACCTGATTTGTGAAACCCCTAGCAAAGTGCCTATCAAGGGCATTCATAACTAACAAACCTCAGTTTCCTTTCTTCCTGTCCAAGTCCACTTTTCACCCTCCATAAACCCTGGAGACAGGCTACATGGGAAATCACCAGGGAGCGGAACGTGGGGTGAGGGGAGAGAGGAGGCAGAGGACCACTGCTTTCCATTACAAGAGTCACAGAAGAGTCTATGTATTAAGCTACGTGGAAGAGTGTGTGAGTGTGTGTGTGTGTGTGTGTGTGTGTGTGTACTGGAAATTTCAATGGAAATGAAATTTAAAAACCAGAAATACTTGTTACTTTTGGGGTCAGCAGAAACCTAGGTGGCAGGTAACCCCTCTGCGGGCGGGCGCGGGGGAAGCAGGCCCGGTGCCCGTTCGTTCCCCAGGGAGAGGAGTTAGCATCTTCACTTGGTGTGGATCACTAACACAGAACTGCTGCAGAGGGGCCTTCTCTGGATGTCCCAAGTCAGAACCACAGAGCTCAGCGCTGACTTGCTCTCTTCCGTCACTGTACCGGCGTGCTTGCTAGTTTGTGTCTCGTGAGGACTGCGTTTCGATGTCGGCCGTGCGGTCCTCCGGGATCCCGACTGCCTCCTCGTGCTGTACAGTACAGCTCCATGTTCCCCGAAGCTCCACCAGCTCAAACCCAGACTCTTAGAGTCGACAATCGGACAGAATTTGATCTGATAACTCTTTCTCTGAGAAGCCAAAGGGGCTCCTTTTCCAATGGTGGGGGGGGGGAGGTGAAGGAATGGACAAGGGTTAAGCATGGCCCCTCTGAGCTAGCTCCAGATAGCTTCAGGGTGTCCCAGTGGTGGCCTGGCTGTTTGAGGGAGGACAGGACCTTGTGGATGCTGCTGGCCCGCCGAGGGAGGAGGGAGGGGCTGGAAGGAGCCGGAGGTCCGGCCCCACAGCCCGCAGGGACACCGCCGCGGGCTCAGCAGACTGATGTGCTTTCCTGCCCTGGCGTGGACGTGCCCCTGGCCTGGTAGTGCGCTGGCTCCCACCCTGCCTCCGACAGTTAGGAGCCAGGGTTGAGTGTCTGCCTTCCGCTAGCTTCCATACAGGTGTGGGGGGGGCTCTGTGGATGCCCCATTGTTCCACAATGACCTCCCCCGCCCCCCCCAGCTGGGTGGCAATGTAAATGGGCTGCAGCTATATTTAGCGCAACACTCCTGGGGCCACCACAAAGGAGTGACTGCATCTTCAGGAGGGGTGGGTAGGGGAAGGGGACAGGAGCGCAGCTATTTTCAGAACACATGTCATTGCTGGCTACAGAGCAAGACTATGGCCATAATGCGGAGGGGAACAATAGCTGTGGCCGGAGGAAGAGCCTGTTATGTTTCAGGTGGGATGTTTGCAACCGCTCAGGAAACCTGACCCCGCCCGACGACGGCACAAATCACAGCAAAGTCTCCTGGAGGCAGCCACAGTGGGGGGAAGCACAGGGCCAGCAGGAGGTGCCAGAGGCCCTCTCCCCCCCCCCCCCCCCCCCCCCCCCCCCCCCCAATTGCCTGAGAAGGGTTCCAATGACTGCTGGCCCAGGGGGCCTGGGCAGGAATGAAGCACTTCTGACCAATTTCCCAGACAAACCACGGACCCTCTCTGGTTTCTGGACACCTCCCAGGAGTGGCCAGGGGAGGGACACGAGGTCTGCAGAAACCAGCAAGGTGGGCAGGACCCATCCACACTGCAGTTGTCACAGGCAATGAGCCACAGCCTGGCCTGCTCCCTACCTCCCCCTGCCCCAGCATTCAGGGGCCTGCCTGGGCTGCTGTTCCAGCTGCACAGGCTCTGAGAGCTCCCCACACCCCTTTTCTGACCTCCAGCCGGCCCCACTCACCAGCCTCTGTGCAAGGCCGGAAGCGGGGAGGGACAAGCTGCAGAGGGAGTCCAGGCCTCACTCCCCCAGCCCCACAGATGAGCTGGGGCCCGGGGGTCTAGGTGGGAGCCAGGGGGAGGGCGGTGTGGCAACAGCCCCAGATCTCACTTGGATTTTACAACCATCGCGGGGGCCAGGAGGCCTTTTTCCAAGCCCATCTTCATATCCCCTTCCCCAAACATGTGTGGTTCCTGTTTTGCTGCATGTGTAAAAGGCACTGGGAGCTGGGGACCTGCCTTACACCTCTCGGCTAACACCCCCGGAGACCGATGGAGTTCAGAGCAGTGTAATGCACAGTCCATCGCGGCGATCTTAATTCACTCAACGCTGCTCTCTTCCTGATTGTATGAGAGCGACCCCGGTACCTGCCAACAATCATGGCCTCGAGAGCTAGGGGCCTCCCCACTCCCAGGACAATTTCTACCTTTTCCTTGGGAGTTTTCAAAAAGAGGACAAATAAGAAAAGGTTAACATGGGTTTGGAGCGCTGAAGCCCCCGTGGTTCTGGGCAGGGAGCCAGTGGCCCGAGGGCACACACATGTGCGCGCTCTCCCAGAAGGGCCTTCACCGGCCCTGTTTTACAGCCACCTCGGCACAGACTCCAGGGTTCACGCATATGGCCAGACAGATGTGTCTGGCTTACGTTCAAGGCTGGAAAATGAAGAATTATGGAAGTGAAGGGCCCCGGGCATTAAAGGGAGGGGGGAGGGGGGAATTTTTCCTCTGCTGAGAAATCCTCCTGTGACTGTGAGGCTGGAGGAAGGAGGCAGGCGGACAGGAGGCAGGGCCGCCAACAGCGGTGCATGTGGGGCCCATCTTAAAGGGGCCACAGCACCCCGAGCTCCGGGGAGCCTCCAGGACACCCTTGGTGATGGGGCCTGCGCAACTCTTTCTGCGGGAGCTGCTGGGGAGACCCGGGCTTGAGAACAGGGGGTCATCCAGCAGCCCTGGCAATCACACCTCATGGAAGAACTCCTCCTTGTGAGGCACAGCACAGGGCTGGGGCAGGCAAAGCCCAGTGAGTGGCTCGGGCAGATCCCGCGTGGCCGGCTCCCAGGGTAGAGAGGTGCTGTCCTCTTCTTCCCAACAACCCACGCTCACCCCTCAAACCACTGGGTCACACCCTGCGCCTCTTGGTAGACACTCTTGGGAAGGTGGCTCTTGAGGCTCACGCCAGCGTTTTCCAAGGTGTCCAATACTCCTGGCCACCCTGAACTGAAAGATCTGGTCCTCCATTCCAAGGAGTTCATAATGCCGTGGGAGAGACAAGCCCAGAAAGGGCTGTAATCTCTATCCTCATACTCCGTCAACGAAGTATAAATCAAGGCTATAGGAACACCAAGCAGAGGGCAAGAAACTCCTCCGGGGGGCCCCAGAGAAGATGGAGTTTCAACTGGGGATGGAAGGAGGAATAGAATTTCAACAGGTAACAAGAAATGTGGAGCAGGAAAAGGGCACTCTGGGCGGAGGGAACAGCATGAACACCACTGGAGAGCAGCAAAGGGCAGGATGGATGGGTGGGGGGATGGTGAGCAGAGAGAAAGGTCAGCATTAACCAGGCAAGACGGACCATGAGTCTGGACAGATAGTTGACAGGTACTGTCTCATCTCAGCCTCGCACCCACTCTCAGACACAGCTGCTTTTGGAATTTTCAGACAAAAAAAAACAAAAACAAAAAAACAGGCTCAGAGAAGTTAAATCATATGCCCAGTGTCACACAGCTAGTCAGGGTTCATGGGAGATGAAGTAGTAATAGAAAGGGCTCGAAAAAAGCAGGACTAGCCCAGGAAGCCATCAAAAGAAGTTACACTGTATTTGACTGGAGCGGGAGCAGTGGCTCTTCTGGGAAGAGGATGATGAGACATTCACAGAATGCAAGACCAACGGCACCTCCACAGAGACTGTCCAAACAAGCACCGGACTCAGACCAGCAGAGCAGCAATGGGAACAGAGACGAGGAAGAAGAAATGAGTGAAGAAACAGACTTTGGGGGAAAATTATATGGGAGGTTTAAAAGCCAAGTAGAAATTTAGGGTGCTGCGCTAGTTATGACCGTCTACTATGTCCCTGAGGAAACGCTTGCTGAACATCAGCTTGTTGAGATTAAATAATGACACCCATGAGCGATGGTGCAGAAGTCCAGGAGGGGAGTGTGGCCAAAGGGGCAAAAGACATCAAGGGTTCGTTTGTGCTCAAGTGAAGCTGGAAACAGGTGTCATGATCCAAAGCTACCAGGAAATCAACTAGGATGTGGCCACGAGGCGACAAAGCCAGGTTCTTGGTGGGTTCTAGCATAATTTTCTGCAACTCCTGGGTTGCAGGTGAAGAGGAGGTCAAAGAATGGAGGTGGTAAGAAGAGAGAAGCTTTTTGGGTTGATTGAGGGAGCAGGTGAGTCACAGGGCTGCAGGGGGAGACGAACCGAACTGGGCCACAGCTGAGCTTGACCGGAAACAGCCTCACGATGAATGCTGCTGGTCCAGGTATAGCACACTTGATTCCAGCAGGGACATGACTACGTCTGAAGGACGAGGGATCCCCACTGGTATTCATTCTTCTTCCCAGGCCAGGGCTCTGTCTGAGGGGCTCTCTGACTAATGTCACCAGATAGAGCCCAGCACGTGGCAGGCACTGCACCTCCGTTTGGTTGCACAGTGTGTCTAAGGGCTGGGTGCAACAACCACTTTCACTATGAGGAAACAGGCTCCGAGAAGTTAGCAACTTGCCCATAGTCACAGAGCACTAAGTGGGGAAGCCTGGGCGGCAATCCCTGTCTAGCACATGACAGTGCTAACAGCGCCTACCTTTTAGGCCCTGTGCCAAAGGAGAAGGGCAGCTGGAGAGATCTGAACCGAGACATTTCTGAAGAGCAGGAGGAGGAGGAGGTAGCCTGATCCTTCCCCATGCATTCAGTGAGGGGAGATTTCCTTAAGACCAGCCCTCCTCTGTCTTGGCTGAGCCCACGTGGAATGAGCTGGGATATTCAGAGAGAAAAACTTCCTGAAAACAAAGGCCTGGATTGCATGAGTGGACTGTTGGTGGAGGAAGTCCTTGTGTAGGGATTTCGTTTCTCTTGGGGTGGGGACTACAGGGGGATCTTTCATTACACTGGGAATTCAGATAAGTAGACAGCCTCTATGACAGCCTCTTCCTCTGAGAATATGTGCTCTCAGCAGAGACTCCATGGTCTCGGCAGGAATATCTGGAGACAGCTCTGGGGGAACGGAGAACCCCTGAGACTGTATGAATGATCACTTATGTGTGGTGGGCTTGAGTATGTACAAGGAGCTTTCAAAAAGTCTGTGGAAAAATGGAAGGAAAAGATAATGGAATTTTTCTACACACTTTTTGAATGCCTCGCCATATTTACAGATCCTCACTGAAGGAGAAGAGTTCACTAGGCTCTCTGAGAAGATACTGAACCCAGGAAAGAGACTCCATACACCACAGATGAAATCAGAATTCAGCAGCGCAGTACCAACATGGGCTGGTGCTAGACAGGCCCCAAGGGGACCCTTCCTGAGGGAGCCCCACGGATATCCAAGCGCATGCCCACACTCGCTCTGCACAGACGCCAGCCCATTGGGGGCCGCCTTGCCTCACCTGGATCTTTTCCTGACGGCGCTGCTGCTCAGCGATCTTCCTGGCCAGGGCCAGCTTCTTGGCCCGGAGTTCCCTGATGTCATCCTCACCTCCGCTGCCTTCGGCCTCTGACTCTTCCTCAAAGTCTTCGATCACCACGTCCTCCTCCTTTGGGTGGTAGTACAAAGAGGGGGAAGACAACACTGGGAGCCCATGACGGCCCTTACTGAGTCCACCTTGCTGCCATGGCAGGCCTCCCCTCCAGGTTTACTGGGAAACCCCCCCCCATGCAAAGGGTCCCCAAGGTGCGCGCGCCCCACTGTAAGCAGGTAGAGAACGGGTAGAGAGAAGCTGTCCCTCTTCTACCCCTCATGCCTCCAGGACTCATCCTCCCATAGCACTCCCACTGCCTGGTGTGCGCTCACAGCTCATCCTCCTTGCACACTCACAAGATCAAACTTGGGGTCTGTTTTCACTTGGAATCACCACATTTGGACACAGCAGAGAGAGGGTTAACTCTGCCATTTAAATCTAATTCAAGCTAATGACCTGATAGGAATCAACTCTGGCCAACAGCTAGTTGGGACGTAGGCACGAACACTTTCTTGCCACAGATGGCGCCAGGGAGCAGAAATGTTAGGCTAGTGGACCTTGCTCTGGATTCCAAAGCCCACAGCCTGATGGTGGTGAGGGGGCTGCTGGGCCCCATCGTGGAATTCACAGGCCATGACCTTGCTCAGCTGCCCTTCCTGGGTCCTGCAGGGGAGGAGTGGGCTGCCTAGCTCCAGCCGCTTGCTGCCAGGCTGGCGGAGTGGTCCCCAGGGATGGTACCTCCCCATACGCAGCCTCTGCTCTCAGAACCACCACTCTCCGGGTGGTCCCGGGCTCCATTCCTCTGCTCTCCCTCTTGGCCTTGGTCAGTAGAGAACATGCAGCTGGCTCAGCAGCCGCCTTGGAGGGAGAGGGTTAGTGTGGGTACATGGGGAGGGGTTTAGTAAGAGGAGAGTTCTGTCTCGCTAACTGGGTGGTAACTGTGACTATAGTTATGATTGTAAGAGCTACCACTTACTACTGACCAGGTACTGGGCAAAACCTTTTTCATGTATCGACTCATTCAGTCCTCACAATCCCTTGTGAAACAGATCCGGTCATCATTGTTATTTTTTTTAATTTATTTTAGTTTTTTTTAAATTTAATTTAATTTTTTTTTTTTTTTTTTTTTTTTTAGGGCATCACTGCCGTGGTGGTGGGAGTAGGAGGCCCATCCTTTGCCCCTGTGGAGCTGGAATTGAACCTCCATCCCAGTGGGCCGCAGTCCCGTGCACAACCACTACGCCACCGGGGCTCAGCCCTAATTTAATTTTTTTAGGCATCACTGCCCTGGTGGTGGGAGTAGGAGGCCCAGCCTTTGCTCCTGTGAGCGGGAATTGAACCTCTGTCCCAGTGGGCCACAGTCCCGCACACAACCACTACGCCACCAGGGCTCAGCCCATCATTGTTATTATCCAAGGGGATCAACCAGCAGAGTTAAATAACGTGCTCATGACCGGCCACAAAGCTGTGAAGTGGAAGCACAGGATCCCGACCAGAGGGAGCCAGACACACAGCCTGTGGCATGGCCTACACTAGCCAGCAGCACGGGGCTCTTTTCGCTCACAGGGTACACATCCTTGGGTTCCCACCACTGTTACCAAGGCTGCCTGAGTGTGGACCAGAAGCCCAGGCCCAGCCCTGTGTGGCTCCGTTTTGCCCCTTAGAGGCCTGCCCTGAGTCTCTTCCATACAGACTGCTCTCTCCTCTCACTGTGCGACAGACAGTACACAGATGGGTTCTCTTGGCTGGCACTGGTAGGGTGTGTGGGGGTGTGGGTGATGGGAGGTGTTTGGGCTTGGATGGGGAGATGGGAGTTTTGGTTGCATCCCCGAGGGTTGTTCATCAAAGGTGGAGTCTAAAGCTCTTCTTTTGCCTCCCAGTCAGCCTGAGTGACTCAGTCTCAGAGTGGAGGGAGGAATGAGAACTGCCATTGTCCGAAGAGGTCTCAGGGGTCTATTCAGTCACCCAAACTCAACTGGCCACAGGCATGCTCCCGTGTCACACGGTTCACCTCCAGAGAAGACCAGGCCTGGGGAAGGAGGAAGGCTCTCAACAGACTTACTTCCCTATTCACAGGGCTAACCTTCATGGGAGTGAGTGGAACAGGGTGCCTGACCAGCTCATGGGGGAACCAGGTCTGCTCTGATCAGGGACCTGGAGGGTTATCGTGGGGCCTGGAGGGAGCTTCAGAGAGGTCAAAAGAGGGTCAGAGAGGCTTGTCTGAGGTTTACTCAGCTCTCACAGCAAACGAGGAAGTGCAGGGGTTATGAAATTACACAGACCAATGTAAGCAGGGTTTCCCAGGGGCCACCAACATAAAGGAACCCAGGAGGCAAGTGGGAGAAGGAAGAAGTGGGTAGCTTGGCGTGGGCCACAACCCTTGTAACAAAGTCTTCAAATGGGGGGGGGGGGCGGGAGGGAAGGGGTGCATGTGGCACAGACACCATCTGGGACCAGAGTTGTTTTGCGCCATGTAAGAGAAGAGGAGACCCTTTGGACTTTCACGCTGTGCCCCTCTCTCAGAGCCTTACTTGCCTGATTTCGGGTGCCCCCGTGCAGAGGGCATCGTGTTTTTTTTTTTGTGTGTGGGCATCACTGCCTCTGGTGGTCGTGGGCGCTAACCAATGCCGCTTCTGAGAGCTGCAGCTGGATTTGAACCGCCAAGCCCGTGGGCTGCAGTTCCGCACTCAACCACTTACGCCACCGGGGCTCAGCCCGAGGGCATCGTGTTTTATAGCAACCCTGAGAACCAGCCTTGCTCATCTTCCAAGTGACAATGAGAGACACCCTGCTTCCCTACACAGTGCCCCAGGCTTGGGTGGCACCACTCTGCCCGCCTGAAGCCTAGCCACTCCAATGGCTTCAACAAATTCACTGTCTCCTCCCCTGCTGACAGCTCATTCTTTCCCGTTACTCCCTGCCCAGGTTTCATCGGCAAGAGTCTCCCATCATGGGCTCAGTTTTATCCCTGGAACCACCTCTGTCCTGGAAGCTGAGCCCTGTGTCATCAGGGGAGGGGTGGGGTTCTCCAGTGAGTCTCATGAAGGCAGTCCAAGACTCTGCTCTGAAGACTCTGAACCAAAGGTGGCCACTCTATCACTGCCTCAGATCACAAATGACAGCTTCCAGCTGACATCTGGCTTGCCTGGCCTGTTGCTGATTTCATCCTTGCACCCCACCCTGCTTCACCAGGCGCTTGAGACTGCTGCGGGCCAAATGACTGTGCTGGCCTATGGGTGACCTGGCCTCTGGCTAGAAATCACTTCTGTCCCTTCCTCAAGTCCCACATTTCTTCCTACCAAAATCCCTTTATCTTTAACACTGTGGGGTGAAAGAAGGAATGCTGATAACCTCCAGGTTAAAGGGGGGTGTGCGTATATACACACCAAACAAAGTTACTCACACCCAGGTGTGAGATACACAGGAGGACGGCTGGCAGTGATATTAAATGTGTCTATGCAGTGACACTGCCACACACTCCAAACTACTCACACGGACCAAGAACTCCGGGGCAGGAGAGAGCGGAAGCAGTGTTGGATGTAAACTGACATACACACTGAGCGCAGATGCACCCACGTCAACAACTACCTTCAGAAAGATAGATGCACACACAGCAGGGGGGGGGGTGTCTGCTGTGGTGCTTATGGGGTGGGGTACACTGGCACGAGCGAGAGCTTGAGCATGCCTGTACCTAAGTGTGTGTGTGTAGGTATGTACACGCACACGCACACACACACACACACACACACACGCACCCGGAGTGCAGCAAGGGCTACAGGAACAACCAAGGGCAAGCAAACAAGAGGAGAACTCCTTAATCACATCAGGATGTGCGGGAGGGAGGGAGGGATAGAGAGGGAGGGCAGGCAGAGGGAGGGGGTGATTTTCCACAGAGGCCAGCAATGTCAGCTCTTCCTGTACGCGTGCTAGAGGCTGGAGCTCAGGCCTGTACTGCACTGCGCGCCACACATCCATAAACTCGATCCTCAGCCCGAACCCAACACCCCTCTCTCCCTCCTCCCTTTCCTAAGCCTCCAGAACTGCGCACATTGTTAAACTCTCTTTCCCTCCCTTCTCCTCCAATGCAACATGAAAAAGCAGCATCTGGAAGTCGTCGTGGAGTGAGACGGGGCAGTAGGGTGGGACTGGCAGAAAGGGGCACCAGCAGAGTGCACTCTTGAGAAGCTGGCTGGTCACCCGGCACAAACACAGCTATGAGTGGTCATAACTAACCATGAGAGGCCGCGCGGCCACGAGCAGAACAGGGTGGGGGTGGGGGAGCTTCCCTCTGCCATCGCGCTCTTCCCGCACAGTACCTCATCTTCCAGTTGTTTTCCCTCTTGGCTTCCCATTTCCTTTCCCATGGTGTCTGGGACGGGTGCCACTGACACATATTTTCCACCCTTGAATGCCAGCAGAGGCTCTTCTTGTCCACAAAGGGCTTCCAGAAAATACTTCAGCACTGTGACCCTTTTGCAGTCGGCTGCAATAACCTACAGGGTGGGAGAGAGAAGAACAACAGTATTTTGTGAGAGGGAAGATGAAGAAGGAGAGAGACTGCTGGCAGGGGGGCACAGGAGAGGTGTGGCAAAGTTACTGGGCAAGGGATGCAGGGTGAATGAGTGTGTGTGTGTGTGTCACGTGGGGCCGAGGATCATGAGCTTTTAGATAAAGTCACCACCACCTCTCTGGGGTACCAGGAAATGCCAGGGTCCTCGCAGGTGTGTTCTTTGTTTAAAGTTCTGATTTTTTAAAAAAGTGGCTCTCCTATACTTGGTATGTATCTGGCAGGAGTTGGGGTGGAAGGCAGAAAGAAGGCTGGGCTTCATGGAACATGCTCTCTGGTCCCCTTGCTGCCACTTCAGACTCTCCTCTCAGCTTCCTTCTCTCCAGACTCCCCAAAGAGCTTGCAGCCGGAGTGCAAAATGAATGATGAGGCCTTTCTGCGCTGTTTCATTTCAGCCAGCTCATTGTGGGCTTTCCCTGACAGGTTCCTGCCCCACCTCACAGCTCCTTGGGCTCAGGAGACTGGGGTCAGGCAGGAGACGATCAGGAGAAGGGAGACAGGCAGAGCCAGTGAGGCTGTTTCACCAGATCTCTGCTTCTGCAGGGGTTCACGCCACCATGCTCCCATGCGACCATATCAGTATACGAGCCAGTGTTGCCAGAAAGGCTGGGCTGATTTAGCCAAAATGAAATCCGGCGTCTTCAGCAATCGTCCCAAAAGTGTCCGTGTCTTGGCTGGAGCTTCCACAGCCACCCAGTCTGGGGTCCATATGCATGCGCTCATGTCGGCCATTATGTGAACCCTCCGCACACCCCCTTCATCTCCCCTTGCTGCTGCTGGCAGGGTGCTCACCAGGGGGCTGGTGCTGGGAAGGAGGTGAAGGTCATGGGGAACAAACACACTTCAGTGGTCATATATGTCACAGGCTGGCAGCTCCTTCTTCCTCACTCCCACAGCTCTCCAGATGCCCCAGTCATTTTACTACTTCCGTATCTCACAAGATAAATAGCCGTGCATGTCGGTACTGTATGGGGAAGGGTCATTGGCTTGTTTCCTCCTTGTTTTACAGGTACACGGTGGTCAGGACCACATCTCCAGAGTGCTCACATTTCACTACAAAGAGGATTCAGGGCAGACAATAAGCGCACAGTGAAGACCGGTGGGCACGGGAATGCTGGCCTGGATATCATCATGTGCGCAGAAAGCAGGCATGGCCCAGGTCTTGGACGCTGTGGAAACTAGGACGACTCTGTCAGCGCTTAGGAGACACCTGTCAACTGTGTGCTCCCGAACCCCACCCACACTGGCCACCAGACTGTGCCCAGGAGTGGTCTCCACTGTCCAGCAGCCCTGCTACTGTAGCCTGAGGCCAGAATCACAAACCAAACTCTTCAACCTTCTCCACCTTCCTTCCAGGTGTTCAGCTAGGCAGAAGAGGTGCAGCTGAGAAGAACAGGCTTGAGCATGGCATGCCCAGTCCCAAGCTCACCTCCTGGGAGGCGGGAGGCGGGAGGCGGCGCTCTGTGGGCCGGGGCAGGTGACCGTGGGGCCCATCGCGTGTGGGGAGGCATGTGATGAGGAAGGCTAGAAATACGGAAGCAGGGGCTAAGAGGCATTAAAGAGTCAAGCTGAAATGAGTAATAGCCTGGCAGGCAGCACGCACAGTGGCCTCCCTGCATCCCCAGCCTCTCACTCGCAGAGGAAACTTCTGCATTTCCACAAGACTGCCAGTTTCCTCTCTGTGGTCTAATTTTAACCACCTTGTCGTTACAGTGTGTGTCAGCCACCTGACCCCACCATGACCTCTGACCTTATGCTCTAGCTACTGCTTGCACGATGGAGAATTATGTAATGGGCCCAGGACTTTCCTTTTCGGTGTGAGGCTATTCCCACTGAATGGAGAGGAGGAGGGGGTGAAGTAGTCTGGGGGTGGGAATGGAGAAGCTCAAACTGGGTCACTGGCGTCACCATCACCTTGATGGTGGACAGGAGGACACTGGCATCGCTGCTGAATGTGTAGCAGAAAACTGCCCGGAGGAGGTGTGTGTGTGGGCAGCTGTGTGCCTGCTGGAAGGCAGGCAGCGTTACCGTGATGGTGCATGGGCAGACGGCAAGGTGTGCTAAACGGCTCAGGAAGAAGGCAGGATTCCCGGGCAGGCGGAGCGAGGCCACATGTGTGGACGTGGGCTGAGCGGAGACGGGGATTTCCAGGGCACAGCGGGACCCAGGGAGGTAGACATCCTGAGCCTGCCGGCGGCACATCCTTAGAGGGGCCATGGGGGCTGTCAATCACATGGACACAAAAGCAGAAAGGAGGTGTCCCTCTCCCAGCTTTATTTCATTTCCCCCTTACTTAGAAAGGAAGAACCTGGCTTCCTTAGGAACTGGGTTGACTGTGGCCATTAGTCCCCGCCCTAGAGCAATCCTGATGGATTTTCAAAGGACGTGAACCCACCAGGTCTTTGGGCTGATGCTAAGAGGCCTGAAAGTGGCCCATCTGTTCAGGCAAAGAGTGGTCACCCCGCTTACTTGGCCCTTTGCAGAGTGCCCTTTTTCCTTAGCATTCCCCCCAGCAGGGAGAACAGGGCTGGGTGATGTCATGAGGGCGCTATAGGAGAGCTCCAGCGATGCGGGGCCTGGGAGTCCTGTGTGGTAGAGGGTTGAAGGCTTTCCAAGGCACAGCGAACTGTCTTTGTCCAGGCTGTCTGCTGCAGCATTCTGCGTGATACTGGGGAATGGGCTGCACTGGAAAAATCCAGGGAGGGCTCCAAAAGCAGATACCCATTCCTTATCCTGAATTATGACCTATATATAGTGCCAAAGTTTTTAATTGCTATGGTGTGTGTGTGTGTGTGTGTGTATACTGCGGAGTAATCCCCCACTATTCTGAAAAGGGGGAAGCAGGCCAAACAACTTTGGGAACTTATGTCCTAGACAGAGTCTGCAGCATTTGTCAGAGGCAAAAAAGTACCACCACAACTAAAGACAAGTTTTACTATAGCTAATATGGGATATTATGACAGGGGAAGTCCTTCAATTACCGATGAAGAGCAAACTAGAAGATTATTTTTGTATGAAGGAAGGGGAGGACTTCCTGGTAAGAGAGAGGTTAACCCTAGGCTCCTTGCTCAGAGATGAAGGAGTCCAGATGAAGTCTATGACACAGTTCCCACAATAATTGTTCATGAGCACGTTTTTCCATTCGAAATCAATGAAAAACAGAGAATGTAAGCGGTGTATACATCGAAGCTCTGGGCATCGAGCTTCTCCAGAGGTGAGGGAGCTGGGCTGCCTGGGGCTGGAGGTAGGTGCAAGGCCTGCTGGCCAGGGAATACCCATGGGAGACCTGGGGCCCAGCACCAACTCAGGGGCAGTCACGGCCCTTGTGGAGGGAGACTTACCGCGGAAATTATCAAGAACTCTAAAGTCACAGACAAAACACAAAACACACGTATTTTCCCAATCAGTTTAGAGAAGAAGCTAGGCTTTAGGTTGGGGGAGACCTAGGAGAAAGGAGACCAAAGAAAGTCCCCTCCCTTCTCCTGAAGACCATCTGAGCCAGCTTGCCCCACTAGTGGGAACTGAAACCTCAAGCTTCTGGGCTCCAGTTATCACCCTCATCAGGTCTACACGCAAAGCACCAAGCAGAAAGGAAAACTGAAAGTGAGATGTGGTGAGGTGATACCGGAGTCTGTCCTGTCCCAGGCTCAGTTCCTTAGAGAGAGATAATGTGAGCACTATGGGGTGGGGGTGGTGTAAGTGGTGGCCAGAACTATGGAGATGGTTCCGTTTGGAAGAAAGCAGGAAGGAGCCTCTAGGTGGAGAGAGGAGAAGAGTGCGGGCAGGCTGGTGTGGGGGACTTAGGTATGAAGGTAGTTAAGTTGAGAAAGGTGTCTTTTGAAAATGGACAGTTGTTCACACGCTGTGGTCTAAGGACTGTGCGAGCGGGGGTCCAAGCCTGGCTTGGGTAGAAAAAGAGATCTAGGCTGCCCTGTGGAAGGATAGGGGAGGGGTGAGAGGAGAAATGAGAGCTGACACTTATTGAGCAGCTCCATGTGCCAGGCACCACACACTGATGTCCAGGCAGGGGCCCTGGGGCGGCAGTGCTGGGGAGCTGAATGACGAGCTCTGGAAAGCAGGGTTCACGGCATCTTCAGCGTGTTCCCATTTCCTCCCCACACGCCTCGTGGAAGGCAAGAGCGCGGAGAGTTCTAGTCGGATCTCCTTTTGCGAACTTTGGGGGATCAGAATTTAAACTCCACACCATCAGCCAGCTTCAGTTTTTTTTCCTAGTCATAAAAAGTCGAGTTTGCTACTGCTTCTCTGGTTAAAGAGAAAAATCACAAGGGGTTTCCCCACAAACGCAAGTTTACAGGTTGTTTTTCTTGTTTCTCTAAGTGGAGCCAATTATTCTCACATTTGTTGAAACCTTCAATCAAACTTTATAGCTTGTTAATTTTACAGAATGTCCTTAGAGCAAATAAGATGCAGGCAGGAAAGTGAAGTCTTGCTGAGATTATTAAAGAACCTTAAAATAGCCCACAAATTCCCCACCAAAGCTGGTAAAATACAGGCTTGCTTGGCTGGCTTCTGAGGTCAATTAGCAATGGGTTAATTATCATCTTTAATGAGCCAAACCTACAGGACGGGCTACCAAAAATTTAACTCAAGACTATTGTGTTTTCACAAACTGGGAACCACTGAGCTCCACAGCTCCCCCTTTAAGGAGTCTGAAGGACGCAAAGCACAAAGCCGTGATGGCCGAGGCGGGGCCAGCTTGAGAAGGGGTCTGTCACTGCCAGTTCAGACACAGGAAACAAACGCTCCACCCAGGGGACCCTCTGGAGCTCATAGGACAAGGCAATGGGTCACCCGCAGTCTTAGGGAGAGGGGATCCTTGGCAGAGAGCTGACTCCAGGGGCAGAAGGGAAACCAGCCACAAAGATGCACCACCACTCTACAAGCAGAGGCCCAAGTTTGGGATTGGGAGGTTGGGCTGAGGGTGGAGAGAAGAGACATTCGAACTCTTTAGTCCGAAGGAATGAGTATAGAATTGAGATCATCAGTGGTGAGAAGGAGGAGACCCTGTGTATGCAGGGCTGACTGTGAAAAGAGAAATGTGAGAGAAAAGGCCAGGGTCCCTGTGCCAATCACCCTGGATCTACTGTCTAGTCTACTCCCACAGCCTTTCATTCTTTTTCTAGCCCCACCACAGCAGGACTTCATGTCCATGAACGGCAGCTAATAAGTGCAGAGCATTTCCTCAGTCACTTCCAGTCCTCCCCTAGTTGCCTGGCTGGTCTGTGTTAGTTGAGGGGCCCAGATGAACCCAGATCAAGCCCCAGCAGTCATACCATGTTGTGAATCTAGTTCCAACCACTGTGCTTCCTTTGTAGAGGAGTACATAAGGGCTGGCACCAGTCAGCTAGCACTGCTGTTGGCAGAGGGGGGTGGCAGTTTGATTTCCCCACACACGTCCATTCTATGAGTGCAGATGTACACGTGGGTGGACACACTACCCCAGTCTCCTGGATAGAGGTTGGCAATGATCAGGGAGGAAGACTTAGGGAACAGGTAGGTCACACCAATAGAGTTTTACTGAAGATTCCAAAAGGTCCAGGTCTTTGGGGAGGATGAGACGAAGGGATGGGGCGCAGGGTAAAGAGCAGACACCGGCAGTGAGCAGGCTAAGCGCTGCAGGAAATGGGGCTTGTGGCAGTTACATAATCTGGTGTCAACTTGAGAGGATTAAGAGTGAATGGAGTGGAGTCTGCTCTGTCAATCCAGATACAGCCAGTGAGGCTGTTGTGTGGGCGTGGCCTTCTCCTGAGGATTCTGGGAATTCCTGGGTTTTCTCCTTGGAGGTGGGAGACAGGCTCTCTGTGCTCACTCCCTTGGAGACTCTCTACTGACAAGACACATACACTAAACTGATAGACCTGTGCCATGGGAACTGGAGAAGCCATACGGAGACTCCTGCCAATGCTGAGATGCTTCTACCACCACTGGATTCAAAGACTTTCTACCCACTGGCCTGTGACCATGCTGCATTCGGTGTCATTGCATGTGTTTCATGGGTCTGAAGAGGACATTACAGATTGGTACCAGACATGTGAGCTAATAACCGACTTATGGGGACTGGACTGGGAAGGGATGTTTTTTTAATGTTCAATTACCCTTTATATGAAACTTTCTCTCTTTTCTTTTCTTTCTTTCTTTTCTTTTTTTTTTTTGGCATCATTGCCTTCTGGCAGTGGTGGGAGCTACGCAGCGCTGCTTCTGAGAGCCACTGCTGGATTTGAACTGCCAAGTCCGCGGGCTGCAGTCCCGCACTCAACCACTTATGCTACCGGGGCTCAGCTAAACTCTCTCTTATACACATTTGAGTATCTATGGACTTGTTTCTCTAGTCTATGCAGACTAGCACAGGGGTTATTTTGGGAAGAGACAAGACAAGCACTACAGGGGGTTGTGGTCAAGAACCTGGACTCCGGAGTCCGCTAGATCTGAGCTTAAGTCGTAACTACTACTTCCCTGCTGTGCCCTCCTTACACAGGTCACTTCGCTTCTCTCAGTTTCTACTCTTATTAGAGAGGTAAGGCAACTTCTGTGCATTAGAAGACTTTATGAACAAAGGGAAGAAACAATGTAGAAAATAAAATACATTGGAATCATATTATCTGATAAGAGTTAATAACCAGGATGTACACAGAAACCTAGAAACTTCACAATAAAAGGAAACAACTGAATGAAAAAAGGGGCCAAGGGCTTAAGCATTTCACCAGAGACATACACATAGCTAAACAAGCACATGAAAAGATGTTCATTATTCATAAAGAAATGCAAATTAAAATCACAACAAGATAGTATCAGAAAAGCGGAAAATAACTTTCAAGGAGCTAGGGTGTGGAGAAACTGAATCTTTATCCTGTGGGTGGGACTGTAAGATGCAGTGACGGCGGGAGAAAACAGTGTGAGGTGGCTCCTCAAAGAGTTACACGTGGGCTCGCCACTAGTCCCAGCAATTACTTCCCTCGGTAGAGATCCAGAGGATAGGAAAGCAGGGACTCAACACAGATACCTGAACACCCACATTCACTGGATCACTATTCAAAATGGCTGAAAGGTAGAACTCCCCCATGTTCGTTCACATCAGCAGATGGATGAATAAACATGAAAAATGAATGGGATATTATTCAATCATGAAAATCAAATGCTGACACATATTATGAAAATATTGACTGCTGAGTGAAATTAGACACAAAAGGAAAAATATTACATGCTTTGACTTATATGAAATATCTAGGCTAGGCAAATGAGTAGAGATAGCAGATTTATTAGCGGTGATCAGGGTGGGTAGGGGGTGTTATTACTTAATGAATTAAAATTTCTATCTATGATGAAAAATTTGGAAGTAGATCATGGTGGTGGTGAATATAATGTCTACTGTCAAATATAATGTCAAATGATATTTGTTAAAAACAGCGGCTGAGCCCCGGTGGTGTCTAAGTGGTTGAATGCGGGACTGTGGCCCCCTGGCTTGGCAGTTCAAATCCAGTGGCGGCTCTCAGGAGCAGCACTGGGTAGCTCCCACGACCACCAGAATGCAGTGATGCCCCCCCAAAAAAACAAAAACAAAAAATAAAAATAGCAAGCGTTTTGTTACACATATTCTACCCAATCACAGAGAGAAAAGTATAAGGCATATCACGTAATTAGCAATTGCCTGGGCCCATTAAGCGCTCAATAAATCTTGAGTTTTTCTCCCTGGCTACCTCCCTCTCCCTGCTCAGAAGAAGAAGGGGGCATTTTGCCCAACACCCCTGAGACGTTCTGAAGGAGCCAGACTCAGAAAGAAGCAAGGCGGGAAGCTAGAGGCTAACACAGAGGCGGAGCTGAGGCGACAGGCCCTGGAATGCTCACCTGTCTACTGAAGCTGCTGTACTACTTAATTCAGAACTAAGTGCGAGATCTCAGGTGCCTGGGGCAGACCAACGGTGAAGGGAGTATGGAGCCTCACTCCAGCTGCTACTCTTTTTATTCTCCAAAAAGTTCCTGGATCTAAAGCGATGCATGCATGCAATCTACAGGGCTCTAGCGGTCCCAAGGCTATGGGCTTTGGAATGAGTATGCCACCAATGTCCGAATCAGAAAGAAAACCCGATAGGAACCATCAAAACCACCTTTATCCATCTGACCCCTTCACATTGGGGTGGGGGTATTGCTTTGCGAACAATATCCCTTCTTAAGGAAACCTAGCAGGATCCTTGTTTCATCTCTCTCTTCCACTGAGCATAGTGATGAGAAAATCCTCAATACAGCGTTTTCTACCCACCTGAATTTCCGGTGCTTGGACATTCTGAACAAAGCCAGAAAGGAGCCTGGTCTCTTCTGGAGCTGATTACAAGCTGGCTCTGTTTGAATCGTCCTCTCACAGAAACAAACGAGTCTCTTCTACAGCGCTGCGCTCCGCTGTACCAGCTAGGTGAATTCTCGGCAATGAGTGAGACACAGAGAGCAAGCTATAGGCAGCAGGAGCTTGGGCTGCAGGCCAATGCTGCTTCCCCTGCAGATTGCTCTGGGAGCAGCCACCCACATTGGCAGGGTTTAGGGGCGGATACTGGCACTGCCAACACAAGCCTTTCAGGTTTGGCTGGCTTCAGCTGGTCTGAAACCTGGAACGCAGGTGCTGGCCCCTCACCGACTGAACCAGCAGGGGAGGCTACAAGCTCAGCCCCTGGGGATAGAGTCTGCCTCAGCCTGCAAACACCACATGCAGGCTGCTTCTACACTGCCCGTTTGTTCTGGGAAAGGAGAATACTGAATCTTGGGCTCTGGTCACGAGGCTCTTTCCCTTGATCTACGCCTAGTTTTATCTATTCTGTGGGGCAGGGGGGTTCTCTCAGACCTCTGCGGCACTCAGTACAAGTAGTCAACACCCACAAATATTTGCTGTCTACTGATCTAGGCCCAGGGAGTGACGTGAGCATAGAAAACGCACTTGCTGAACCAGTGGAGAGTGGAATAGTCATACCAGTGAATCAAAAGACTTTCCCCAACAGGAGAAAGGAGTACATGCACTGCGGAGCACCGCCCCCCCCCCCCATGCCCCTACCCACCCAACCCCAAGTCTAACTCACTGCCATCGCGTCCATTCAGACTCAACAACCCGATAGTACAGGACAGAACAGCCCTTGTGAGTGTCTGAGACTGTAACTGCTCACCAGAGTGGGAAGTCCTGTCTTTCTCCCATGGAGTGACTGATGGTTTTGAACTCCTGACCTTGCGGTTAGCAGCCCAACGTGTAACCACTACTTGATCAAAACCAAAACCCAGCTCACTGCCACTCTATCGATTCTGAATAGAACTGCCCCTGGGGGTTTCTGGGTTAGAAAATCTCATCTTTGCCCCACTGAGCAGTTAGTGGTTTCAAACAGCTGATCTTGTAGTTGTCAGCCCAACTCATAACCACTCTGCACAGGGACCCCTGCAGGGCCCTTAACAACCACAATGACACCTCACCCCCAGCCCCACCCAACACACTGCCACTGAGCGGGTCCCAACTCATGGCACCCCTACAGGACGGCAGTCCTCAACCTGTGGGTCACAGGGGTCGCCTGATTTATAACAGCAGCAAAATGATTGTTAGGAAGCAGCACTGAAAATAGTTTTATGGTTGGGGAGTCACCACAACATGAGGAACTGTATTAAAGGGTTGCAGCACTAGTAACGCTGGGAACCACAGCTACCAGGACATGACAAAACTGCCTCTGTGGGTGAACTCTTCACGGGAGGAAAAAGCCTTAAAGTGTTGACCTTCAAGTTAGCAGGCCGGCATGTCCAACCACTCTGCCACCGGGGTTTCTTCAGGGCTCTCCAGAGGGCAGAATTCACACTCTCATTCCCTCACGGAAGAGAGGGGCGCAGGCCAAAGGAGAGAAAAAGCTCTCTGCTCCCTCAGGGGTCTTAGGACCTCAGGGTGGAGTGTTTCCTGGGTTTAGCCTTTCGATAGACTGCATCAGCCTGAACTCTCTGTCCATCTCTCCCGCTGCATCCCAGGCTTGTGCAAGTCTGCTGCCAGCCAACCTTCCCCACGCTCGGCACGGCTTGCTCCGACTCACTAACTCTGCGCTCTCGGCAGCCCTAGGTGAGATTCCTCCGTATGCCATTGGCTCCCTTTTGCACCTCTGAAACTCTCCTGACCATTCCCCTAACCAACGGTCATCACGTTTTCTGTAACCAGGACATTCCCAACACCTTCCTTTAAGCTTGAAACAAAAGCCCAGTTAGCCTGTCTTCCACAAACCTCGAGGCTGATTTAAGACAGGGACTATGCTAGGCACCTGGGGACGTACTCGGAAGGCAGGTGCAACCCTCAACTTCACAGAATTCTCAGACCTGAGAGCTGATTCTGTAGTACTCTACCACTTCCCTCCCCCTACCAAGTGCACAGTGGACCCTCCAGCACCTCTGGACTTCCGTCATCTTCTCAGACCGCGCAAGCAGCTCTCAATGTCTGTATTTATTACACACCTGTTATCTTGTCCTCTGGTTGGAGGGGACAATAACAATCATCGAGTCACAACAGAATCTCCCTTACAACATGCCCCAGAAACAGCAGTCCTATTCTTTTCTGTTTTTGTTTTTTGGCATCACTGCCCTCAGGTGGTGGGAGTAGGAGGCCTAGCCTTTGCTCCGTGGAGCTGGAATCGAACCTCCATCCCAGTGGGCCGCAGTCCCGAGCACAACCATGACGCCACTGGGGCTCAGCCCTCTTTTCTTTTATTAAAAAAAAAAAAAAATTCAGGGCTGAGCCCCGGTGGCGTAGTGGTTGTGCACGGGACTGCGGCCCACTGGGACGGAGGTTCAATTCCAGCAGTGGGGCTGGGCCTCCTACTCCCACCGCCGGAGAGCAGTGATGCCCCAAAAACCAAAAAAAAAAAAAAAAAAATTCATTGGAGTCCCTTATAGCTCTTAGAACATTCCATACATTGAGTGTAGCAAACATGTGTACATATACTGCCATCTTCATTTCCAAAATGCTTTCTACTTGAGCCCTTCCAATCCTTTCTTGACTATAATATTTCAGGTGGAGAGGATTCAAGAACTTGGAGACGCTTTATCTGATGTTTAAGAAATATATACCGGGGGCTGAGCCCCGGTGGCATAGTGGTTGTGCGCAGGACTGCGGCCCACTGGGACGGAGGTTCAATTCCAGCAGTGGGGCTGGGCCTCCTACTCCCACCTCCGAGAGCAGTGATGCCCCCCCCAAAACAAACAAACAAACAAAAGAAATATATACCATATATACTTTTTTTTTTTTTGGCATCACTGCTCTCCGGTGGTTGGAGTAGGAGGCCCAGCCCCACTGCTGGAATTGAACCTCCGTCCCAGTGGACCGCAGTCCCGCGCACAACCACTACGCCACCGGGGCTCAGCCCCCATATATACTTTTGTATAAAATGAGGTGTTTTTTTTCTTTTTTTTTTAAATTGAGACCCCGGATGAAAGTTTTTTGTTTGTTTGCTTTTTTTTTTTTTAGGCATCACTGCCCTCTGGTAGGAGTGGGTGGCCCAGCCTTGCTGCTGCTGGATTTGAACGGCCAAGCCAGTCGGCCGCAGTCCTGCACTCAACCACTACGCTACCGGGCAGGGCTCAGCCCTAAAATGAGGTTTTTCAGCACATTTTTTAATGTAGTTTTTGTGATAAAATTAGGTGTCTCTGCTGATATTTGGGTTGGCTTATACTCGAGCACATATGGTAAATGTTTTTACCATAACTCCCACTAACAATCTTATGTAGTCCTACCAGGTTGCATAGGAAGCCTGCTTTGCACAGGGGGAGTTCACTCCACTGTAGGTTTTTCTAATTGGGACAGTGAATGCTGCTTTTACCTCCCTGACTTCCATGATAGGAAGTCTGTGGTGCTATACCTTCTTTAGGCTAGACAGCCCCTCTTCCTCACTTTAGCTGTCCCCCTAACATCCTGCTTATTTTTTCACCAGGACTTTCTCTAAGACTACGTTGTCTCCCACAGCCAGTGCCCACGTGTGACCTGGCAGCTGAGAACAGCGCCTCGTCCTTGTTCTGTTCTGGAAGCCAGAATTCTACGACTAGGCCAAGGTCACCTTCATTTGCTCACCACATGTTGCTGCTGTTGTGAGCTGCCTTAGTCAGCCCCCATCTCCAGGCAAACCACAGCTGCAACCCACGGAATCTTGGTTCATGTTTGGAAATAGATGGCCAGGCCTTTTTTCCTAGTTTGCCATAGCTCTGCTGGAACCTTTTGAGCATTATAACAGCATGCAAGCCACTGAGATACACCGCTGGGTACTGAAGGTAAGGGGGAGTTCTGTCACCAAACCACGAATGTCCACTGACACAGTGAATTTCAATCAACAAAATCCCTACTGTGCCTGAATCATATCTCCCCACCCTGCGTGCCAGCTCTCCACCAGACTCTTTAATACCACTATACTTTTCCTGGGGTCTCCGCTTGCTTTAAGAAACCCTATTCGAGGAGGAGACAACTCAGTCAGGGTGCAGGGTATCAACAATGAAATATGCAACTTTCCTCTAGTTCTTCAATGTTCCTCCCCTACTATCATGGTCCCAATTCTACCTTACAAATCCAGCTAGACCAGAGGATGTGCACTGGTACAGATAGGAACAGGAAACATGGGGAATTCTGGACAGATGATCCTTAAGGACCAGCGTTGAGTGATGATACCAGGAGGGTGGAGGGAAGGTGGAGTAGAAAGGGGGAACTGATTACAAGTATCTACATATAATCTCTTCCCTGGGGTACAGACAACAGGGAAGAGGGTGAAAGCAGACACCGGACAGTGTACGATATGACAAAATAATAATAATAATTTATAAATTACCAAGGGTTCAGGGGGAGGGGGTGAGAATGGAGGAGAAATATGAGGAACTAATACCAAGGGCTCAAGTAGAAAGCAAATGTTTTGAGAATGATGATGGCAACAAATGTACAAATGTGGTTGGCATACAATAGGTGGATATATTGATTGTGATGAGTTGTATGAGCCCCCAATTAAATGATTTAAAAAAAAGAAACCCTATCTATTACCTGCTTCTGTGCGGCATGTGCTACTTACCACTTGAGCTAACTTTGGGGATAAGACAGGGCTTCCCACTTAGTGCTATCTATTTCTTTGATAGTAACCCATCAAATTGGCTTTGCATCCAAACTTTGTCATCCAAGAATGCAGGCCCATTCAAATTCATGGCATAAATTTGATCAATTGGTTTACTTATGCTTCTTAATGTTCTAGTATCAGTTACTCTGTCTTTTTCCTTCCCTTATTAAGATATTCTAGGGCAAGAATTGTTAATATGTAGTACATATAAATAATATACATATATATATAAATACAAGAAGGCTTCAAAAAGCTGTTGGAGAAATTCCATTATCTTTTAAATCTATTTCCCCACAAACTTTTTGAAGCCTCCTCGTACATATACATATGTTTATGGGTGTAGGTTAAAAAACAAAAACAGGGCTGAGCCCCGGTGGCGTAATGGTTGTGCGCAGGACTGTGGCCCACTGGGACAGAGGTTCAATTCCAGCAGTGGGGCTGGGCCTCCTACTCCCACCGCCGGAGAGCAGTGATGCCCAAAAAAAAAAAAAATTTTTTAAAAAAAAACCCACCAAAGTAAATAAAATACCTGCAGTTTCATAAGTGTTATTAAAATATATTAGATATGTCTAATATATGTGCACAGGCAATGTGGCTAATGGACCATGGGAGACATATGCAGCCGTAAGGTCACTGTTAATACAATTCCAGGGTCCTTTCTGGCTAATGGACCATGGGAGACATATGCAGCCGTAAGGTCACTGTTAATACAATTCCAGGGACCTTTCTGGAGAAGGTGCCAGCCACACTATATACTATGTGAACCATGCCCTTTAAAATTGTGCAAAACAGACAGTCTGCACAGACGGGGAGATGTTACTCTCTGCCTTGGGTGGTGCAAGTTTCTAATAAGAAATGGGAGATCCTAATAAAAGTCCAGCTCTGAGCAGGCCCCACCTTATCTTAACTAGGGGCTGTTGCCCATGGGTAGGATACAACACACCTTAGCAGAAGGTGAACTATGCCTTTCAAAGCACTAAGGGCTGAGCCCCGGTGGCGTAGTGGTTGTTGAGTGTGGCCCACGGGCTTGGTGGTTCAAATCCAGCAGCAGCCCTCCAGGAGCAAGGCTGGGTAGCTCCCACGACCACTAGAGGGGAGTGATGGCAAAAAACAAAACAAAACAAAACAAAAAAACAAAATCAAAGCACTGATATCATGCCCTGAAATAAATAATACCCATGTTTGTAGGATCCCCACAGGACTTTAAATCTAAAGTATGCAGCAATTCTCTGGGATTACAGCTGACATGTAAAGCTCTCTCAGTTACATTTTCAGGTTCCATACTACATTCCCAAAGTAGTTTGAGCCCAAGCCCCATCGCTGGCCACCAGTTTTCTAGGTTAAGTAGATAGGAGTCTATCTCTACTTTAAGACAATGTGTTATAGGAAGCCAAATGCCTGGAAACATAAGAAGTTCAATTGATGCAAATTACCTTTCTTTCCTCCTCTGAATATTTAAAATCATTCCTCATAACCGTCTGCATTAAGACCACATATCGGACTTGTTAAGAATGCAGATCCCTACACTTCGCTTTGGACCAAATGAAATAGTTTTTAGAGACTGGGCCCTCGAATCTATGCTGGAAAAAGTAATCTGGGTCCTCGTGACCACAAAAGCTGGAGAATCCCTCTTTGAAAGGTGGATCAGAAGGGTGAAAGTGACCGTACTTTAGTCCCCATGTCAAAATGTAACTAGTATGACTTTAGCTAAGGTGTCAGTAATACTCGCTTACATTTTTTTTCTGCCAGTTCTCTAAGAAATTCTCAGTCCCCTGTGAAGCAGTTACTCTGACATGTAGATACAGCTAATCTAGATGAGGAAACTGAGACACAATTAAGTTCAAGGATCTATCCAGCAGAGCCAAGATCTGAGCCAGATGCAAGGCCTTTTTAGGCCAATGCTCTAGCCACCTCATCAGAGTTGTCATCTTCCTGGGAGGAAACCACTAGGCCTTCCAGGGCCTAGCAACAAAACCCACTGCTGCGTGCTTCACTCACTCTAGCAGCTGCAGCTGACTACTTGGTGAATGGTCCCTTTTCACCAGGCCCCGTGCCAACTCCTGTACATGCTCAATTCATTTAATCCTCGTAAGCACCCCCATGAAGTAGGAACTGTGCCATTACCTCACTTTCACACACAGGGAACCCAAGGCACAAGGAAGTTAAACAATTTGCTTAATGATACCCAGTTAGTGGGAAGGAGCCAGAGAGGCGCAGGGGTTAAAGTGCTTGCCTGCCAATGGAAGGGTTGACGGTTCTAAACCCACCCAGTAGTTCTGCAGAATTGGCAATCTGCTTCCAAAAAGTTCATAGTTCAGAAAACCCCATGGAGCAGTTCCACGCTGTCACATGGGGTCACTGTGAGCCAGATTAAAGACAACGGCACACGACAGCATGCAGCTTATACCTGGAGGAGGAAGAATGCGTCTCGCTCTGCTCACTGCCCACCTCACAGCAGAGCATTAATTACATCTTCCTCCAGCAGGAAACTTCAGCACCCAGAAGACGGGGAAGAAGTTGGTCTAGGGGCTGTGTCTCAGGGCTGGTTTCCTGAAGACTGAACTACTTCTGGACGTGCTCTACTTCTCATGGGCAGCTGACAGGCAGCAGGTTGAGGGGAAGAAAGGTCCAGAGAAAAAGTCACTTCATGGTTGCTTAACCTGTGTGATTTGCAGCAAGTAACTTCAACTTGTCTGTAAAATGAAGGAGTTGGTCTAGATCATTCTAAAGGTCTCTTTCCATTTTTAAAGGCTTCTGGGATTCTGGGCAGTCATCTTGGAAAGGAGGACTGAAAAGGCAGTTATGCCACTGAGCTTAATGCTTACAGGCCGCAGCACCAGGAGGGGGACTTGCGTCTCCTGAAAGGGTTAAAGATTCCCAATGTGAACTGACAGTGCCGGATGGAACAAAGGTGGCATGGGTTCTTCAGAAGATAAGCCGTTCAGGAAGCCTTGGAGCGTTCTATGGAATCATGAGCACAGAGTTCCCCTCTGGCCAGCGAGCAGAGGCAGTAACAGCAGACCAGTTTCTGAAGCTCCACAGTGGAAACTTTCTCCTAGTGTCCAAACTAAGTTTTTGGCTTTTTGTGGGGCTTGGAAAGACAGACTGATGCTTTAATCACCTGTTTAGTGTTCTGAAGACTCTTGTCAGCAGCCTCATGAGCTTGCTCCAGCAGGCCGTGGGGAGCGGCTGGCTAGTGCACCATGCCCCTGTTGGGAGCCCTGCCTCTTTCTCATGACCATCCCTGATTGGCCTGGAGTTCTCTCTGGGCCTCTTAGAGGATCCAAGGCTAACCTGTGAGACTAAAGACGCCCGTTCTTGGCTAACTTCTCACCAGATTGGTCTGATCTCACCCTGCGGTGAGATCACTTCTTAAGAAAAGGTAAGGTGCAACAAGGCAAGGAGTGATCTCTGAAATGAGTTTGCAGTGCAACCCTGCAGCAGTTCCAGAGAAAAGAGGCTTGCCTTCCTGGAGACTCCCCACTCACCAATCTGAAACTACTCATGGCTTCTCATCGTGAAGCAAGCTCTCAGACGTGACTAAGAACACCAACAAATGTGGGGCCGTGAAAGCTCGAGATTGCCAGAAGTCTGCTAAGCAGGTTCAGGGCAATAGCCAGGAAAGCAAGGCAACACTTGACTTCTGGAATTTTCGTTGGTCAAGGCTTTTTGGTGGTTGACATGCCGCATTTCCCCGGGAAAGCCGAGGTGGTGATGGGACGGTGATCGATGCTGCAGGCACTATGTCACACCACTGGCCTGGCACAGCAGCTCTGTGAGATCGGAGCCATGGTGTGTACTTGACAGAGGAGGCAGCAGGTGCTCAGAGAAAACGAACAGTTAGGAAGTGGTGAAGCTGAGATTTGAACTCAAATTTGTCGTATTCCAGGGCACCCCGGCGGTGTCCGCGGGGGGGGGGGGGGGGGCTACTCGTTGGGCTGCTAGCCACGAGGTCGGCAATCTGAACCCAGCAGCAGCTCCACAGGAGGAGGAGGAGGAGCTTCCTGCTCCTGTAGGAATTCACAGCCTGCAAGTCCACAGGGGACTTCTATTTTATCCTACAGGGCACTCTCGGTCCACGTCGACTCCACGGCAGGGCGGTTTCCAATTCTGTTTCTTATGGTCTTACTCCAGGGTCTGTGCTCAGGACAACGTACTAGGTCATTCCTAAGGTTGTTTGCAAAGAGCACGGGGCACTCTCATAGACAGTGACCAACTTCATACCCTCTAGCTTCGCAGTAGGCCACAGACTCCCAGATAAATTTGGGGTTAAATGAGCACAAACGGAAAAGGTTCTTGGCTAAGCTACAGGAAAGAACAGAGATACTGAAATTAAAAAAATATCTCAGGGTACTTCCCCTGAAAGGAGTCCTACCACCACTCAGATGGATTTCACGGCACTGGACACAGTATGCCAAGATTACAGATAAGAGGTGATGAGCTGAATGAATATGGGAAGTCATATATTGCTGGTTGCTAATTTAAGCCTCATCTTGCTCCCATGGAGTGGGTGATAGCTTCGAAATGTTGACCATGTAGCTTGCAGTGCACATGTAACCCACTACACTACCAGGGCTCCTCTGCATACTCAAAGGCTCCATAAATCCAAGAAGCGGCTATTGTGCAAGCAACAGGATGTGTTGTTTGTCTGGCAACCCTTTGTGTTGGAGCAAGATATGAAGGAGAAGAGAGAACAAAAGTTTACTTCTCACAAGAAAGATCATGCTTAGAGAGGTGATGATGATTTCTGATTTGCTCTTAAGGAGCATTTTATTGCCATGTAATTTTCCCTTTCCATCTCTTCTTTTTCCAAGGGAAGCTCCTTCAACTGTCTACTCTCTCTGGCTGAGTGTTAACTTCCTTTTGTCTGGCCAGCGCACCCTGTACATGTCATTGTTCCCTGTCCTGTTACGTCAGAGTTCAAGCAGACAAGCAGCCAGCGTGCCCTGTGATGGAGGAAGGGAGGGGGTCTCTCTAGGGAGCCCTGCTCACGGAGGGAAAAGAACCTCACAGCGGCAACCAGCACCTGGTGCCTCTCTATGGTGATAGACTAAGAAGGAGAACTAGTCATCTATTTTGAAAAAAAAAAAATTGGTCAGTGTATAAAAATGATGATAATCTATAAATTATCAAGAGTCTATGGGGGGGGGGAGAAAAAGTGGGGAGCTGACACCAAGGGCTCAAGTAGAAAGAAAATGTCTTTAAAAAGATGATGGCAACATATGTACAAATGTGTTTGACACAATGGACGTATGGATTGTTATAAGAGTTGGAAGAGCCTCCCAGTAAAATGATTAAAACAAATTGGTCAGTGTAAACCTTATAATAATAATAGGACACTGCAAAAGAGCCTCTTGAGGTGGACGGCGGCATTCAAAATAAGACTGAGCAAAGCCGCCTCCTCAAAGGAGAGCTGACCTTAATGCCGTAAAGCTTTCAGATCTTCATTTACTGGCTCAACTCTACATGAGAAACAGTGGAAATGTCCACTAATAACACAAAACGCACAAAATTTCAATCTAGAAAAACTGGAACTTGTCAAAATTGAATGCATGAAGATCAATATTCTAGACATTAATGAGCTGACGTACACTGGTGTTGGCACTGCATTGTCAAAAACAATAAAAAAATCTATCCTTATGTACAATGTTATCAGTGACGAGGTGATATCCACCTGCCTACAATGAAGACCAGTTAATACAACTATTATTCAAATTTATTCATAACCACTAGTGCCAAAGTTGAATAAGGTGGAGAATTTTACTAACTTCTACAGTCTGATTTTTAAAAACTCAATCAAAATGCACTGACAATTACTGGTGAATGGAATGCAAAACTTGGAAACAAGAGAGTGATCAGTAGTTACAAAATATGGTCTTGGTGATAGGAACAACATTGGAGAGTACATGCTAGAATTTTGAAAGATCCAATATTTATTCATTGCAAATACCTTTTCTCAACAACATAAACCGTGATTATAGAAGTGGACTTCAGGCTGAGCCCCAGTGGCATAGTGGTTGTGCGCAGGACTGTGGCCCACTGGGACGGAGGTTCAATTCCAGCAGTGGGGCTGGGCCTCCTACTCCAGAGAGCAGTGATGCCCCAAAAAAAACTAAAAAAAAAAAAAAAAGAAGTGGACCTCAGTAGATGAAGTACACAGGAGTCAAACCAACTGTACCAGGGGCAAGGGATGGTGGAAATGTTCACCACCATCAGTCTGAACAAGGGGAGGGGCTAAACGCAGAATAGACATTAACTGTTCATACACAAGTTGCAGTTGAAACTGAAGAAAATAAATACAAGTTCATAAGAGCCAATGTACAATCTTGGTATATCTCTTTTTAATTTGGACACCACTTTAAGAATAGACTTGACACTAATGAACGGAGACCAGATGAACTGTGGGATGCTATCAAGGACATCATATGTAAGAAAGCAAAAGGTCATTCAAAAGACAGGAAAGAGAGAAAGCACCAAAAGACTATCAGCAGAGATGCTGAAACTTGTACTTGAACAGAGTTGCTAGAGTGATTATGAAAAATGATGAAGCCCAAGAGCTAAACAAAAATTTTAAAGGAGTGACCTGAAGAGACAAAGTATTACAATGTAAAAGGTACAAAAACCTAGAGTTAGAAAACCGAAAGGTAGAAAATACTCAATATTTCTCCAGCTGAAAGAACAGAAGAAAAATTTAATACTGGAGTGAAATACTGAAAGATTTTGTGAACAAAATATTCAATGACATGGGGAGCAGAAAAAGAGAATGGAAGGAATACACACACATCACTGTGGTGTGCAACTCCCACACCCCCCAAACTGCGTAATGGTCATTTCAGGAGGTGGCATATAATCAAGAACCAATGGCACTGAAGGAGGAAATCCAAGCTACACTGAAGATATTGGGAGAGAAACAAGGCTCCAGGATTGAGAGAATACCAGTTGAGACATTTCAATAAACAGACACAACTTTGGGAGTATGCTTCCAAAGGAGGAGAATTTTAAAATATGGGGAAATTATTGAACAGTATCCCTAATATCACACAGAAGTAAAATTTTGAAGAAAAAATTCAAAATCAGTCATAAATCAATAAATTTACTAAAAAAGCAGGGCATATTTAGACAAGGACATGGAATGAAGCACAGTATTGCTGTTATCAGATGATTCTTGGCTGAAGGCAGAGACAAGCAGAAGGATGTTTCCCTGTGTTCTACTAACTACGCAAAGACCTTCAACTGGGACGATCATAACAAATTATGGAAAACACTGTGAAGCATGGGCTTCCCAGAACACTTAATTGTGCTGACACCAAACAAGATGCAGTCATTCAAAAGAACAAGAGGGCAATGTATGGTTTAAAATCAGGAAAGGTGTAGGAGTCGGGTTGTAACCTCTTGCTATATTTATTCGATGTATAATATTATACAAAATATACTTAAGCAAATCATCTGAAAAGTTGAGACTATATGAAGGTGGTGGTATCAGAATTAGAGGGATACTCATTAATAACCTATGACATGAAGATGACACATCTTACTTGCTGAAAGTGAAGAGGACGTGAAGTATTTATTGATGAAAACAAAATTAGTCTTCAATACAGATTGTATGACAACATAAAGAAAATGAAAATCCTTCCACCTGGGTCAATAAACAACATCATGATAAAAGGAACAAGATGAAAGTTGTCCAAAATTGCCTTTTACCTATCCATAATCAAAACCTAGGGACAGAACACTCAAGAAATCAAACATTTATTACATTAGGCAAACCTGCTATAAAAGATCTCTTTAAACTCCCCCCTCCCCCCCAAAAAAGGTCTCTTTAAAAAAGGAGGGGAAGGGCTGAGCCCTGGTGGTGTAGTGGTTGTGCGCGGGACTGCGGCCCACTGGGATGGAGGTTCAATTCCAGCAGTGGGGCTGGGCCTCCAACTCCCACCACCGGAGAGCAGTGATGCCCCCCCCCCAAAAAAAAAAGGAGGGGAAAAGGGAAAAAAATGAAAAGATATAGGTAGCTGGGGAGCAGGGCACTAACCCACTCAAGGGGAGGATGTTGCTTCTATCTCCACAGGAGAGCGAGAGAGGGACCAGACTTCAACTCTGCGCCGAGACATGAATGCAACATACTGGCATGAAGCGGGGAGCTAACAGAGAGGTCTGCGGGGCAGGCTCCAACCCCAACTATGCAGACACTCCCCTCCCTCTCTTCCCAGAATACACCACAGAGGACAGCACTGAAAGTACACTTCAGGGAGAGGTGCACTTCAGATCAGAGGACACAGGAGCAAAGGAAGAGGGAAGGAGAGAGAATGGAATACATCCTGATCCACCAAACCCCAAAGATGATATGTCTGCTCAGAGCAGACAATGCACAGAGAGGATCATAGGGCTGGCCCCACCATGAAACAAGATGTCCCTCACTGACCTATAACACTGTGAGGGACAACACTGGAGACCCAGTGCGGGAGTTGTGCCCAATCTGACCCCACCACTTCACCTGAAAATACCAAAAATAGACTTTGGGGTCAGGGCACGGCACCCGATCAGACTGAACCGGAAAACATGGAAAAAGGTCAACAAACAGACCTGGAACTATTTATATGCTTTTCTTTTTTGTCCTTGATTTTTGTTGTTGTTGTTTGACTTTTTGGTTTTCTTTTGTTTTGCTCTGCCTTGTTTTTGTGCTTATTATTGTCTCTGCATGTCTACCTAGATAAGATAGGCAGATAAACAATCCAGAGGAGAAAATGATGGGACCAGCAGTTCTGGGGGGACATGAGATAGAGGAGGGGGGGAAGCAAGTGGGTGATAACAAACCCAGGGACAAGGGAATAAGTGATCTAAAATCGATGGTGAGGAGGGTATAGGATGCCTGGTAGGGCTTGATCCAGGGCAATATATCCAGGAGGAATTACTGAAACCCAAATGAAGGTCTAGCATAATAGTGGGACAAGAGGAAAGTAAAAGAAAATAGAGGGGAAAAAAACCAGGAATGTAAAGGGCATTTATAGAGGTCTTAATTCAGGCCTGTACATATGTAAATATACTTACATATAACAATAGGGAAATAGATCTATGCATATATGTTGAGTATTAAGGTAGCAAATGGATATCGGGCCTCTGTTCAAGTACTCCTTCAATACAGGAACACTTTGTTCTAATAACCCAGCATTCTGTGATGCTCACCTTCCCTACATGATTGCTGAAGACAAAGAGGGTGCATATGCAAATGTGGTGAGGAAAGCTGATGGTGCCCGGCTATCAAAAAATATAGTGTCTGGGATCTTAAAGGCTTGAAGATAAACAAGTGGCCAGCTAGCTGAGAAGCAACAAGGCCCACACAGAAGCACACCAGCCAGGGTGATCATGAGGTATTGATGGGATCGGGTACCCAGAACAAAAAATTGCATCCATGTGAATGAGAGGGAGAGCGGAGTAGAGACCCAAAGCCCATCTTTAGACAATTGGACATTCCCTCATAGAAGGGTCATAAGGAAGATATGAGTCAGTCAGTATAGTACCAATGAAACATACAACTTTCCTCTAGTTCTTTAATGATTCCCCCCCCCATTATTATGATCCCAATTCTACCTTACTAATCCAGCTAGACCAGAGAATATACACTAATACAGATAAGAGCTGGAAACACAGGGAATTCAGGACAGATAAACTCCCCCAGGACCAATAATGAGCTGCAATACCAGGAGGGGAAGGGGAAGGTGGGGGAAGAAAGGGGGAACAGATCATAATGATCTACGTATAACCCTCTCCCTCGGGGACGGACAACCAAAAAGTGGGTGAAGAGACACATCCATTAGTGTAAGGCAGGAAAAAGTAATAATAATTGTGGCAATCACCTAATCAGGTGTCAATTTGAGGATTAAGAGTGTAGGGGTGGAGTCTAGCCTGTCAACCTGGAGAAAGCTAATGAGACCTCTGTGTGGGCATGGTCGTCTCCTCTCAGAATTCTGGGAAATTCTGCAGTATTTCCCTTTTGGAGGTGGGAGTGTCACGGCTCACTCCCTGGGAGACATTGCAGCTGACAAGACACCTGGCAGCATGCTGATAGACCCTGAGTGCTGAAAACTAGAGGAGCCATGGGGAGACCCTTGCCAATGCTGAAATGCTTCTACTGTCACTGGATACACAGGACTCTGCGCCCACTGACTTGTGATTGTCCTGGTGTCATTGCATGTGCTTCCTGAGTCTGAAGAGGAGTTTATAGATTGGTATTGGACTTACGACCTTGGACTGGACTAGGATGTCTTCTCAATGTCCAATTGCTCTTGTATATAAACCTCTTTCTTATACACATATGTATGTATATGGATTTGCTTCTCTAATCAACCCAGACTCACATAATAATTCATAAATTATCAAAGGTTCATGATGGAGGAAAGGTTGGGGAGGGAGGGGGAAAATGAGAAGCTGATACCAAGCCTCAGGTAGAAAGAAAATGTTTTGAAAAGAATGATGGCAACAGTGTACAAATGTGCTTGACACATGGATGGATGTATGGATTGTGATAAGAGATGTATGAGTCCCCAATAAAATGATTTTTTTGGGGGGGGGCATCACTGCTCTTCGGTGGTGGGAGTAGGAGGCCCAGCCCCACTGCTGGAATTGAACCTCCGTCCCAGTGGGCCGCAGTCCTGCGCACAACCACTACGCCACCATGGCTCAGCCCTTTTTTTTTGGTAAAATGATTTTTTTAAAAAAGTCAAATGTTATAGACTTTTGAAGACTTTTGACCTTGAGTCAGGTGCCACCTGACTCAAGCCATGGTATTTGCCCACTGTCTCATATGCATAAGGACGACCAGAGAAAAATTGATGCCTTTGAATTATGGTATTGGTGAAGAATGCTAAATATACCATGGCCTGCCAAAAGAATGATCAAATCTGCTTCAGAAGAAATATGACCAGAGTGTCCATAAGAGGGAATATGTTGAGGTTTGATCTCATGTACTTTGGACACATTACTGGGAGAGACCAGTCCCTGGAGAAATGCATCAAACATGATATTGGGGGTCAGCAAAAAGAGGAAGATGGAATGATACAGTGGCTGCAACCACAGGACAACAATGTTTCTTTCTGTTAGATCCACTGAGGAGCTCAATGAGGTGGAACCAACTTAAAGGCCCTTAACAACCACATGGTTACTTCAGACCGCAAGGGGAGGGGAACAGAAGGCTACCAAGAGCCAAGAGGTCTTAAGTCCCTTAAGAATAACTCTGGTAGGGCAGAGCCCCGGTGGCGTAGTGGTTGTGCGCGGGACTGCGGCCCACTGGGATGGAGGTTCAATTCCCGCTCACAGGAGCAAAGGCTGGGCCTCCTACTCCCACCACCTGAGGGCAGTGATGCCTAAAAAAAAAAAAAAAAAAAAAAAGAATAACTCTGGCGGTGTGGTGGTGGACGTGGATTGGAGACCCCAAACCCATCTGTAGACAACTGGACATGGCCTCACAGAAGGATCACAAGGAAGAGATGAGGCAGGGTGCAGTATAGCACCAATGAAACATACAACTTTCCTCTAGTCCTTTAATGCTTCCTTCTCCCTAAGATCTCAATTCTAAATTACAAATCTGTTTAAACCAGGACATGCGCACTGCTACAGGTAAGAGTCTGAAGCACAGGGATCCAGGATAGGTGCAAGTCCCTCAGGGGCAATGATGAGGAAACAGAAACCAGGAGGATTAGGGGAAGGTGTGGGGACAAAGGGGAAATTGATCACAAGGATCAACAACATATCACCCCCTCCCAGGAGGATGAACAATGGAAATGTGCGTGAAAGGTGACAGAGGACGATGAAAGTTATGAAAACAATAATCTACAACTTCACAAAGTTCATGAGGGAAGGCGAGCAGGAGAGGAAGGGGAAAATAGTGAGG
>PVJH01015187.1:0-54287 GCA_004026705.1 Nesogale talazaci
AGTATGTTGTTTGATTCTTTGACTACTGTGTCCAGAAGAGTTGCAAGTGGAAAAATGTGGAGTGAAATATATAACAACTTCAATATTTTCTCAATTTTTCATGACTTTTTTCTGTTGATATAGTTGTGAGCATTTTTTGCTTGAATTTTTTCTTCTCCATCTTCATAAATTTTTTGTTTTCTTTGTATAGAGTAGTAACATACACAGAAATATTTTGGATTATTTTTGCTAGTGTGAGAAGTATTTTTGACTAAAAACACAGAATACAAGAAAGATGTTAAACAGTGATTCATTGAAAAATATAAAATAATACAACAGTTTCATTGATAACAAATTATGGCTAAATTATGAAGAATTGGAACTCCAGAACACCTAAGTGTTCTCATTGTAAACCTATAAATTGACTAAGAGGCAGACATTAGAACAAAATGAAAGAATACTACATGGATTAAAATCAGGAAAGATGTGTACCTTTTCATCATACTTATGAAATCTACATAATGAGTAATCACTACCCAAATTTGGACAATTTGAAGAATGCTGTGTCAAAATTGAGAAAGCATTTTTGCAACCTATGATATACAATGACACAACCTTACTTACCAAAAGCAAAGAGGATATGAAGCATTTACTGAGTAAAAGAAGCTGACTGCATTTTGTATGTATTTTATTGTAATACACACAGTCCTGTCAACTGCACCAGTAAGTGGAATGATAAATGGAAGACAGAATGACTGTATTGAAAGTGTAATTTCTTTGGATCCATAGCCAGTACTCGAGTTTTTGCTTATGGAGGACACATTGCATTGGACAGATCTGTCACAAAAGACTACTTTTAAGGGATAAATTGTAAAATGAAGACCAACATGTGTCTGACACAAGCCATGGTATTTTCAATTACTTCATAAATATACAGAAGGCTGGTCAACGAGTAAAGAAGACCAAAGAAGAATTGATACCCTTTGAATTATGATGTAGATGAAAAATATCAAATCTATCATCATACACGACTAGAATAACATGTCTGTATTTGGAGAAGTGCGGTCTAAATGCTCCTTATATGAAAGATGGTGGTAGCTTAGTCTCATGTACTTTATGTATGTGATCAAGAAGTACTAGATCCCAGAATAGGATATCATGTTTGATGGAGGCTCCATGAATAATGTGAAGATGCTTAAAGAGGTGGGCCCATCTATATAACACTGGACTTTTGAGTAACAATGATTGGGAAAACAGCACAGGAGCAGAGAGGTGTTTTATTTTTATTTATTTTCATAATTGGTAGAGTCAATTCTAATTAGATGAGAAAAAGAAGAATTGTCTATGAACCTCTCATTTAAAACCTGGGGGTTACAATAACTAACATAATGCTTTTTAATTGAATAACTACTTTGTTTTGTTTTGTTTAAAGCATTGTTAGCCTTGCCTATATCTTCTTATATCATGTGAGATGTGTTAGACAGGATTCTGTAGAAGAACAAAACCAGGAAACTATTAATTCTTTTTATATATTTATATAGGTAGAAGGATATATAAAACAAGAAATAAACAGTTAACTAATCTATAAAGCAGTACAAATGGCTTGGTGCAACTTAATTGCATGGGACAGCTAGTAGACTGGCAATCTTTGAAGTCTTGGGGGCCACCGAGTAGTTCTCTGTAGAGCAATTCAGGCTATCTGACCACAAGCAGCAAACAGCAGAGCAGGTCACCAACAGTCAGCCAGACGACAGAGTCCAACAGTCCCCAGCTCAAGAGATGTATATTACAGGAGCGTGGCGAAGAAGGGCTTGAAGGAACTTCAACTCACAGCAACACAGTCCACCAATTAAGTGTCCCACAAGTAGTGTCGCTTGGAGATCGAGGCACAGGACGAACAAGGCAGCTGGTCTGAAGACTTAAGAGCAAGAGAGCAAGGGTGGGGCTTGCTGAGCCATTTCTGTGTGTCCATTGATATTGTGTGTCCATTGACCATGTTGGTACAATAGTTCCTGAAGCCTTCCTCCTCCACCCCAACCATCATGGTCCCAACTCTACCTTACAAATCCAGAGGGACTGGAGAAGGTACACTAATATACAGGGGAGCTGGAGATATGGGGAAACCAAGATGGATGAACCCCTTCCGGCCAATGGTTAGATTGGAGATGCTGGAAGGGTAGAGAGAAGGTGCGGTAGAGAGACGGAATCAACTGCAAGGATATACACATAAACTCCTATTTGAAGGACGGGCGTCAAAGGAGTGGGTTGGGGGAGAGGTCGGGCAGTGTAAGATATGAAAGAACAATAATCATGTATAAAGTATTGAGGGTTGGTGGGGAGGGGAGAGCAGAGGAAGAGGGGAAGGGATAGAAAAGCCGATACTAGGGGCTCAAGGGAAAAGGCGGATGATTGGAGAACGATAATAGAAGTGGACATGTGAGGGTGCTTGGCACAGTATGTTTATTTATGTATTGTGAAAAACGATGTATGAGCCCCCAATAAAATGATTTTAAAAAATTGAATGAGTTCACAGGAGAATCTTATAAATATATTCTATTCAAATTGTTTAAACAAGCAACATCCTCAACTTTGCTCCAGTTCTTTAACAGCTAATGCATACTATTTGCTACATACATTCAAGACAAAAGCCATCATAATTACCTAGAACAAGTTTCTAAAGAAACTTCTTAAACTTTTTTTGCGGGGGAGGGCATCACTGCCCTCTGATGGTCATGGAAGCTACCCAGTGCTTTTCCTGAGAGCAGCCGCAGGATTTGAACTGCCAACCCCGCGGTCATAGTCCCACACTCACTTACGCCACCAGAGCTCAACCCAAAATTTCTTAAACTTATCCAACAAAAAGCAATTATATCTTTCAAGTATGATCCCTGCCGATGTGTAGAATTGATGTTGCTGATAGGAAGTCCCTGGAAATTGATGAATAGTTCCACAAGAACAGCACACGCTGAATACTATATTAAGTAGTTATGACTTCATTTCAGGATCATGGAGAAATCACAGAGACATTCAAGTAGGAACTTCAGCAGACAGCAGCGAAGATGATTACTGTGGTGTGCTAGTGGTGTTCTGCTTATACACTGGGCTGCTAGCAACAAGGTCAGCACTTCAAAACCACTAGATGCTCCGCGGAAGAAAGCTGAGTCTTTGAACTCCTACAGAGTCCCAGTCCCAGAAACCCACAGGGGCAGTGCTCCCTGTCCTAGGGACTTACTGTAGAGTCAAAATCGACTTGATGGGAATGAGTTGGTTTGTGATCATTAGTGACATTAAATTACCATCTTCTGAAGATGAAGATGAATATTGAAGACCATAGTTTGGGTTATAAAAGACTTTGAGATAAGAAATGACCTTATGACCCCGTGCAAAATATTGCCCATTACCCAAGAACTTTCTTGGAGTCTTCCATACCTTGACAATCATTTGGGGGAAATATTGCAGACAAGAAGGACTTTCAGAAAAAACAACTTGAAAAGCCTCACAGAAGTATGAGAATCTATATTGTCTTTGTACAAAGAGGAAATTTTAGTTCTTAAATATCTCTAAAATTCTTGTGCGGGAAACACAGGTTCAGGCATGTTCAGAGAGAAGCGGACTGTCCAACAAGGCCACAAAGCAAGTGTGACCTAAGTCTTGTATTCTGATATCAAATAACTTGCAAGTACGATCTATCTGGGGGAGTAACTGCACATACTAGGGCATAGCCCCCCAATGGTTTTTCTTTCAAGGCTATGTCTCTAATATTTTTTTTACAAAACAACCTTATCACCTTCAAAGTACTCTCCATTATACTTATACATTTGTCAAATCTGTTATTCCCTTCTTGAAAACGTTTTCAAAATCATCTGGATGGCTGATAGCACCTCCCTCATTTTTTCTTCACTTCTTCTAATGCCATCAAATCACTCTCCTTTCACGTGCCCTTCTTCATTGACAGAAACAAAACAAAGTCACACAGGTATGTGGGACAAAAAAAAAGTCACATGGTACATGGGACAAGAGAGGCATGCTGGTTTTTTTTTTTTTTTTTTTTTTTTTTTTTTTTTTTTTTTTTTTGCCACTAATGGTGCACTGAGATGGCTGCATGAGCAGGTGCATTGCCCTAGTGGCAAGACTAATTCCCTATCTTCCACAAATGAGGTTCTTTTTTGGTCTCACACTGTTACACATTCTTTTCAGATCCTTTAAATGGAAAGCATGATTAACAGATGTGATCTGGTGGAACAAACTCCACATGCACCACAAGTCAACATCTTCATCTATCTGTTCGTGAAGTTGACACAAGTCCAGAAAAAGCTTTGTCATCAATCAACATTTCACCTTTTTTGAACTGATAAAACCACCCATACACTTGAGTTTTTCCCATAACGCTGTCCTTGTAGGCTATATTCAACATCACACCAATTTTTGTGTCATTTAACTCCCCAGGCAGGAAATTAAATTTCAAAACTGTATGGTTGTTTTTTTTTTTTTACTTAAGTCTTCACGAAAAAATGATATTCAAGTTAAACTGCTTTGATGAAAAAAAAAATTCAGCATGACGAGAGAACTTTCCCAGGTGACACTGGGTGTACTGACTCAGAGAGTTGCTTGATGGGAAAAATGCATGCTATGAAAGCTTCCCTTTGCCCAGTTCAATTCATGGTGCGGTTTTTTTCTCCTTCACGGTGGGTTGGTTTTGTGAATCCCCTAATATACCATGCTAGCATGGACAAGCCTAGTCCAAGAAAACCTATTCCATGTTTCCCCTAAATTTTAGTAGATATGTACAATCCCCCTATTGTACCTCAGAGGAATAGAGACCCTGAATCTCCCTTAAAGGTAAATTTTGTTTAGATCCTCCTTTCTCCACCAGCTGGCTTCTTCTGTAATAAAACATTATTTATATGAAAGCTGTACATCTCCTGGTCTTCTTGGTCTGCTGAAGGAAATAATCCTCTGTAGGTTTTAGCAAGGGGTCTTAGGATTTAGCCACAACTTTTTAAAAGTTCACTGGTAAGATAATATGAAGGACAAAGAAAATGCTAATTAGGTCTCAATTCTCATTGTTTTCTGCTATGCAAAAAGAAATACTTAGCTGACTGATAAAGTTGAGAGCTAGATAGCTGCCATCAGAACCTTCTGGATCACTGTGGCCTTAAGTACAGCATAATTGAATGTTATCTGGTACTGTATCACCATCAGGATTGCAGGCACTGTAAATTCCATCAAGGCAGCTACTGTGCCAATCCATTTCACCAAAGGCTCCCTTGATCTCACTGACCTTCTACTTCGATTTGCATGATGGTTTTCTCCTGTGACTCTTCTTGATGCTGCCAAGCAAGTGTCTAGGATTGCCTGTCAATATTTCAACTAAATGTACAGACCATGTTGGTTTGAGAAAGCAAGTGCATTTCTGCAAGTTCCATGAAGAAGAAAATAGCCACATTTGCTACCTCCAAACTGCTTCAAAAATGTAAGTGAAAATCAAACAAATTAGATACCTTGAATTTTGTGACAAAAAGGAGATTTTGCAAAGATCTGACAATAATCAGCAGGTTTTGCAATGATCACAGGGCCCAAAATAATGTGATAAAAGAAGCAGATGGCACCGGCAGTGGTGGATATCTACATTCCCTGAGGAGATAGCCAATCCCCATCCCCACAGTTATCTTGCTCCATTATTTATCTAACTGGCCTGAATAGCCTTACTCCAGAGTTAGAACATCCCTCCTGATTAAACTAAAAGGGCTTTTTACTTCAGAAGGAATGAGCTATTATCTTTGGGATTTTCAAACTAAATCTTAAATGATGCTGTATTTCTAGTACTTGATGAATGGCAGGCTGTCTTTCATGCCCTCTATCAATTTTCCACGATTCTGTGTACAGATCAAGCACATTTGGTAATGGTATACTTTGATGCATAAAGCTTTCATTGGCTTATTTTCAGAAACAGGCATTTCCCCTTCTTCCTCATCTGAAAGTTCCACAGAATCATGCCCACTGGGTCATCTCACAGGTGTTTTACACAGTGGGAGTAAAAGGAGGGAAGACACTACTCTGTCACACACCTACAGATTGTGACATAAGTTGAATCGTTCACTTAATCATAGCATCTAGAGTTCTTAGGTTTTATTTCAATATTTCACTGTTTTTATGGAAGCAAAAATGAAAAAAGTGGAGTAATGAGAGCACATATTTTTAATACAATCTCTGCCTCGAAATGGCTACATAAACTTATACAGCAAAGAAAATAAAACCCAACTCACAATGCCGTTATAGACAAGAGATAGACTTCTGCCTTGCGTCTCCAAGACTGTTGATTTTGTCAGAAGTAGTTAGACTCATTTTTCTCCCACAGAATGGCAGGGCTAGTTGGCATGAATCATTGGCCTTGAGGTTAACAGTCCCATGCTTCTTAATCCACCACTCCAGCAGAACTCCAAAATAAATAGCAGCAGCAAATACTTTTGACTTAATACTGGTTTCTAGGTACAGAGCCAAGAATTTCAAAACAGGTAGTATGCTTTGTTTTAGTTTTTCTGCAGAAAACTAAGAAGAAGTTTGTCAATTTTTTTCATCCTCTCTCGATATTGTATGTGGTAGAGCCAAGATCTGAGATAGAGCAATTCTCAGTATTAGATTTTTTTGGGGGGGGGGGGCGGCGGGGGGGCGGCGGGGGGGCATCACTGCTCTCTCATAGTCGTGGGAGCAGCCCAGCCTTGTTGCTGCTGGATTTGAACTGTTGAGCCTGTCGGCTGCAGTCCCGCTTTCAACCACTATGCCACTGGGGCTGAGCCCTTGATATTGGATTTTTAAAAGATGTGATACTTCTACTGTGAAGGTTCTCCATGCTTACGTTCTTCTTCATTAAAATGATGAGACAACATGGGAGAGGGTTTTTGTTTATAGTGACTGAGAAGTGATATTGACACTCATTTCCCAGAAGCCAGCGGTGTTAAATTTCCTGAAAATTAGAGGTTACTTCTTGCCATCAAAAATATTTTGCCTAAATGCAAATAGCATCTGTTCAAAGAAATACTGACCCACATGGCTTCAGAGCTGCCTTTTAGACTTGAATTCACTATGATTAAATTGTTTTCAAATATACTATCTAAGAAATAATTTGTAAAGCATATGCAAGATGGAAAATATGAACACTAATTGTTTTGATAAGGATAGTATATTTTTACTTATATTAGAAAAGTTATGTAGTCTTTGGTTTTTAAGGATTGCTGGTATATTTTTATTAATTTTTATAAGCTTCCCTCCATGATGAATACGTCAGAGTTGCTTCATTCCTTGTAAAACCTCATGATATTAAAATTTATTGGGCTTATGATTTTTCTTTTTTTCCTGTTCTTTCTGGATTTTCCCCTCTTTGCAACTAGAGGAAGGTCATGTTTGAAAAGACCCTGGTACGTCCAGAAGTTACAAGTACCTTTCAAACTTCTAGAAGCTGCTGTGAAGTTTACAAATGACCTTCAGCTGCTTTCAACCAGGCTAGACGGAGGAAGTGGAGGACATTGTCTCCCATGGCAATGATGTATTCCTGCTAGCATTTAATGGCATTATTTGCATCTGCTACTTGAAAGGCCAACTAAGAGAAAAGTCCTGAAAATGAAGATGGCCAATAGGTAGTCTTCTCTCCTTTGCCTCTTCACTTGACTTATACTGAGCACCATCGAGAAATTGCCAAATGACATTGAAGTGCTTCTCATGAATTCTTATCTTTTATTAGAGATCACCAGATGATGCACTATAGATCTTGAAAACCCATGTCTGCACTATATTAGGGATTTAGCAAAGAAAGTCAAATAACTTTCAACCAAGAGAAAAATACAAAGGAAGTTTTCATGCTTATTCCTTGCTTTCTGTCTCATTATGATTTATAATAACATATTGGTAGTTATATATATGTGTGTGTATGTGTGTGTGTGTATATATATATATATACATATATACACACACACCAAAACACACACAATCTTTTAAACTTTGCAAACCAATAGCTACTCTTTCTCTGGCTCATCTCCCTGAACCAAAGTATATCACTGATTTGCAGAGGTTTTTCATTCTAGATACTTAACTCTGGAGGGAAATATTGAAACTGCTTAGGTGCCAGACATCTAAATGTAACATTATGTGGAGAAGTGTGCTCTTTTTGCTGATGATCTCATTTACATTTCAGAGAAAATTAACAAATTCAGCCACTTATCAAATCTATTACTAAGTTTTTATTTATATATTTCAATGTCCTTATAAGTTGCACCAATTTTCTTTGACATTCATTAAGAAGAATAAGCGCAGTAGGAGGAACTCTATAAGACAAACAACTTTTTATTTTATTTGTAAAGGAGGATTTTTGCAATTTCAGCTATATTTCTTGAGAGATAATACAATTTACTTGTTGTCAATTGATAGGTGCAGCAAGGCTTAAAGTAGAAAGGATACTATGGTGGGTGTTTACCACAAGTAATGCCCCTTTTCAGGACTCCTCCATGGCTTTTTCACTCCTCAGTGACAGGCAGATTTTTATATCTATAATGCTTCTTCCAGGAGAAACCTCAGCTAAGTATTTAGACACAGTTGTAATACTGTGTAAATACATTTCACTGAAAGTATTGAGACAATGCAGCAATATCAGGCTAGCTATTGCCTGTAATTCAAATCTAGTCCACCGCGTATTTTTGAAGGAGCCCTGGTGCTGTGTGGCTTAAGCATATGATTGTTAGTCATCGTGGCAGCATATGAAGCATACCAGCCTCTGCAGATGAATGATGTGACAGTCCGCTTCTTTAAACATTCCAGGCTAAGAATGCTATGGCATAGTCCAAATCAGTCACAACAAGTCACTATGAGTCAGAGACAACTCAATGACAGTAACTATATGCCTATTTTTGTATAATCCATGAGTTAATGATTGGGAGTTCATAAACATCTGTGTTCTATTTGATAAGTCAATAACTTTTATCTAGTAATTCTAGTAATAATAAAATTCCACCTTGTTTATTTTAATTACAAAACAGTCTCAGTAACAATTTACAATTGTTACAGAACAGGCAAAATCTAAGAGATTTACTTAAATTTTAAGTTCTTTCTTCTGCAGTTTACATCTGCAAGAGGTTTGAATCTAAGGAGGCAAAGGTCATAGTTACATTACTTTATGTTGTGTGCCTATGAAAACTTTCTTGATTCCTCTTCCATATAGTCTAGATTTAATCTCATATTCATTTAACTGATTATTATGCATTCCAATTTACTAAAATTGACACCACTGCCCTCATAACCTGATAAGCGAAGTGTTCCCCTGTTTCTTAGATATTCATAGAACTTTTAAAGAAATTCCCCATATATTTTGGTCAATCTACCACTTTGAGGACTATGAAGTGCCAAACAAAATCATGGTATTGCCATTTTTCTCATACTTATGTACAAGACTTTATCTCACATTCTTTGGATAAGTTATCAGGTGATATCAGTTGTGGAAAAGGACATCAACCATGGTAAAGTGAAAGGGCCACACACAAAAAAGAAGGAAGCACTTAACGGAAATGGATTGAGACAATGCCTCTAACAATGGGTTCCTACATGGTAACAATTGTCAGGATGGCACAGGAGAATACAGGGTTTTGTAATTTTGTGTATAAGGTCACTATGACTCAGAATAGACGCACAGATATTAATGAAAGAGTAGCATTTATAAAATCATATCTTCCAACAGAGAGAATGCTACCATTATTTACAAATCGGGATGTCTTTGATATATTGTTGATGTTTAACAACTCTGAGGGAAAGTCACAGGACTATGCTAAACAGAGTGATAATAAAATGACATCCCTGTCTGGATCCTACTCAGAGCAACAAATATTTTCAGTTTCTCTCTGTTGGTTTTGTATATACAATCTGAATAATGTTGAGGAGTTTCCTTTGTGTGCATATTTATTCATTGCTCTTTTTATCAAAAGTGAATGTTCAATTTAATCAAATACTCTTCTTGTATCAACTGATGTAATCATCTTATTTTTCTTTTATTTATGTGACCAATTAAATGGTATCTCTTCTAATATTGAACCATCTTGGCATTCCTGGTTACATTTCACTAGATCCTGATGCATTATTTTTGAATACTTTGTTGAATTCAAATAGGATTCTATGAAAATATTTGCATATATGTTCATAAGACATATTATTCAATTGCCCACAAGTGATCCTTGTGTCTCCAGCTTGTTTTCTTCCTCATTCATAGTGATGTGATTCTTGTTCTTTGGGGCTTGGTATCTGCTCCCTTTGACCCCCTGTGGTCACAAAGGCTGGTGTGCTTCTTCCATGTGGGCTTTGCTGCTTTTGTGCTAGGTGGTTGCTTGTTTGCCATCAAGCCTTTAAGATCGTAGACACTATTTGGTAGATGGGCACCATCAGCTTCCTCCACTCTGTTTGCCTCTGCACCCGTTTGTCTTTAGCGATCTTATTGAGAGGGTGAGCACATAATGGTATGATTTCTGTTCTTTGATGCCTGATCGCTGGTTCTTTCCACACCTTGTGGTCACACAAGCTGTTGTGCTTCTTTTATTGTTTGATTTGTTGTTCCTGAATTAGATGGTGGCTTGTTTACCCTCAAGTTATTGAAACCCCAGATACATATATTTTGAAAGCCAAGCACCATCAGCCTTATTCACCACTCCTGCTCATGCCCCCAAATAGATACCCCCTTACAGAACAGTCATGAGGAGGAGAAAGACGAGTCAGGATGCAGTAAATTAACGATGAAACATAAAAGTTTCTCTTAGTTCTTAAGGGCTTCCTCTCCCCACCTATATTGATCTCAATTCTACCTTACAAATCCAGCTGGACTGGAAGAGGTACATGGGTACAGATGGAAACTGGAAATACAGGGAACCTGGGACTGATGAAACCTTCAGGAGCAATAGTGAAAGTGGAATAACTGGATGGGTGGAGAGAGGGTGGAGTAAAGAGGGAGAGCCATTTACAAGGATCTACACATAGCCTCCTATCTGGAGTCCAGATATCCAATGAATGGGTGAGGAGAAACATTGGGCAGTGTAAGATATAACAAAATAATAATAAAGTTAGTGGGCAATGGGGAAGCATGGACGGAGAGGAAAGGATGAAAAGTTGATGTCAAAGGCTTAAGTGGAAAATCATACATTTGGAGAATGATGATGGCAGCAGGCACACGAAGACGCTTGGCACAGTATATGCATGTATGTATGTATTGTGATAAGCACCCAGTAGAATGATTTTTAAAAAATATTTATTATTCAATAATTTTCTATTCTGGCAATATATTTCTGTGATTTGGGTATCAGGGCTTTGCTTTTTAGATAAATTAGTCTGGTAATGGGTTCTCCTTTTCTATATTCTGGAATAGTTTGGATAGAATTGATGTCCACTCTTCTCTGAAATACTGGTAGAAATTCTCAATAAAATCATCTTGTTCTGGATGCTTTATTATTGGGAATTTTCTATCACCTGTTCTAGTTTTCTATGTGTATACGTGTTAAAATATTCTGTAGCAGTCTCTGTTAATTTAAGTAGGATATGTACTGCTAGAAAGTTGTCTATTTCTTCAAGGTTTTCAAATCTAGTTTTTCTTAATATTGTATAATTATCTATTTTTAAAAATTTTAGTTGCTTCCATTGTGATGTTGCCCATTTCATTTATTATTCGTAATATCTACTTTGCACCTTTTGCTTTCTTTGGTAAATTTCACAATGGCCTGTCAATTTTATTAATCCTCCATAAAACCAGCTATCTTGTCTTGTTCTTTTTCTATAGTTTTACCATTTGCTGCACTATTTATTTATGTTTTAACCTCTAGCATTTCTCTCTTTCTGGTAGCTTAAGGTTTGTTTTGCTTACTTTGATTTGCATATTATGGGTAATAGTTACATTGTTGGCTTGCTTAAGGTGATATGTGCTAGGTAAACCAACTGCAAAATTATTGCATTTGTAATTAATTCAGCTTTAGCCCCTGATGGTTACTATGCTTCTATGTGGAGCTATTTTGAGAATCCACAAATAATCTGTGGATTTAATTTTAATTTTTAATTTAAGAAATATGTTTTAATATTATTAAAAGTAAGTACTAAAATTTTTAATTTTTGAAGTTATTGCCTAAATATTTAGTGAAATGACTACAATATTTTACAGCTTTCCTTTTTACGTTTGTTTGTTTAATGTTACTTACTCAGGAGCTTATAAAAATATGCAGATAAAATGTCCAACTTTTTTTTCACATGAACTCTTCATCCATCTTAATGCATTTTTCTAACTTATATGACAGTCAAATTCATTGATTAAAATACTATCAGTATTCACACTCTTTATTCTTTTTTATGGGGGGGGGTGGGGCATCACTGCTCTCCGGTGGTGGGAGTAGGAGGCCCAAGCCCACTGCTGGAATTGAACCTCTGTCCCAGTGGGCCACAGTGCCGTGCACAACCACTACACCACCAGGGTTCAGCCCCACACTCTTTATTCTTAAAACATAATTTATGCCACCGGGGCTCAGCCCCACACTCTTTATTCTTAAAACATAATATTAGATGTTACTATTAGCAGTTATCCTGTTAAAATTGTTTAACTTTGATTCATTTGTCTACTCAGTTATATGGGTGATACATCACAAGGGACAAAATTCTAGATAAGACTTATTTAAATAAAATTTATGCTTATGTTTCTCTCATGAGGCACAGACTAGCATGACAATTTCATTATCATCAAGGACTTTATCTGCATTCAGCTTAGTGATGTCTTATGTTGTTATTTGCCAATGAAATCACTGTGAGTTAGAAAAAACTCAGTGATAATTATTATTAGTAGTAATTTGCCTCGAAATCTAAATGTTGCAAAAAGTAGAAATAACCCTAAACAAATTTCATAGAACATGTTCAACTTTTATTTAATTGCTTACCAAGTCACATGAGCTCTCACAACTGGACTGAAGATGACAAATGCACTGCTTCATGGCTAAAGAATTTCTGTCAAGATACCAATTTAATCTGATTAGTAAATAAAACCTGGTTAGTGGGTGATTAGTTGGAAACTAGCAATTTTTCGCTGACAGACTCATACCTGTACTTAAAGGTGAGCTTTCTGTAAGGAAAAGAATGAAGAGGAAAAGAACTGAAGGGAGTACAGTGGTTTTAACAATAGATAATCAGGGTAAGAATTAGGTCACTTGATTTAGGAGTGTGGAAAATCCATTTAGTCAAACAATTACACCAAACATTTGTTATTGCCATATGAAAATATAGATTTCTAATCTGGAGTACTTAATAGTGTCCTTGGGGAGACAAACAAACTAATCATTTCATTAGCAGATGAGTCTATAGAGAGTTGAATGGTCTTAGAAAAAACGCAAAGTCTGCCAGGGTTCTAATAATTTCTGTTTGTTTTAACCATCACTTGCATGTTGCTACTAAGTGAGAGGGAGGATTGTAAAAAAAAAAGGAACAGAATGGTTGAAATAATGTGTTTGAATCTGTGTATAAATGTTGTATCTTTAGTGATAATTCGAGGAAATGAATATAATGTTTCTAGCTACACAGCTGTCATAACAAAACCTGACAAAAATACCGGTTATATATAAAGTCCTGATGGAGAAAGCTGGTGGTGAAATGGGTAAATGTTAGGTTGGTGATTCAACCGACTAGCTACTTCCGGGAAGAAAACGCATGGTGATGTATTGCTTTACAAAAATCAGCTTCTTTATATGGATCATTAGTGGACAGTGCAAACATTTGAATAATAGTCATAGTAACTGGTGCTCAGGGTGATAAATGACTATTTCCAGTCATTGACAGTGTTGTGCTTCATGATAGAATTCGAAATGTTCTTTTTAATACCAAGCAAGGAATTACTCTTCAGTTTGGCTTTGCCAGCATCTTGGGTTGAATTGAGTCTCCCAGGTTATGTGTCAATTTGGTTAGACCATATTTCTCAATGGTCTGGCAGTCATGTCCTGATGGCAATGATCTCTCATGATTCAATCCAACATCAGTAGATCGTCGTAAGGGAATTGACGGGATGCTGCACCCTTTCTCATGAAAAGGGAATTTCTGTTGGGTGTGGCTTGCATCATCTTTTTTTCTACTAGTGGTAAAAGAAGAGAGAAGCCAGCATAGAGAATGGACCTGACTGCTGCCAAGAGAGAAGAGCCAGTAATAGAGTTTAACTTTTGGTCCTGAGGTCCATGGGCTGAGAATTCCCTAGATCTAGGGAAAGATTGATTTCAAGACACACGCAGAACTCCAAGGAGTATTACCTTCACAGAAAATGAAAGAAGATAAAGATTTTCCTTCGTAGCTGAGAGAGAAATTCTTACTCTTGTGCTGGCCCTTTCAATTGGGACTCACTTTTGGCCTTATAAATTGTGAACGTATGGGCTCCATTTGCGGTGCATCAGTTAAATTGTTCTGATTAGGTGTCATCTACTTGGTTCCATGCTGTAGCTATCCTATTTACAACAGAATGGAAAACTACCATCTTCACAGGTTTTCCTGATTAAGCCCATGATGGAACCCAATCAAATTTGTTGAGAACCTTTTTCTTTTTCTCTCTCTCTTTACTTTATTGAGAATAATGTTGTTATTGTTGTTGTTTTTCATGAACTGGTCTCTTCTGAAAACATGTCCAAAGTTCATGAGAATTCCTAGCCAATAAGGATCATTCTGGTTGTACTTCTTCGAGTTCTGCTCTGTTTATTCTTTGGCAGCTTATGATACTTTCAATATTCTTCACCAACAACATTCTTTGAATGCATTGGTTTTTTTTTCAGTTTTCCTTCATCAATTTCCAACTTTTACATGCATCTTTTTTTGTTATTACTGTGGTTATTTCCCATCTGGTTGGCTCTGACCGACAGCAATCTTATGCATAAGAGAGTGAACAATTCCTGGCCCTGCGCTATCATCATAAGGTGATCCAATGCTTGAGCCCATTGTTACAGCCACTGTGTAAATCCTTCACCTTGAAGGCCTTCTTCTTTTTTGCTGTCCCTCCACTTTCCTAAGTCTGATGTCCTTCTCCAGGGACTGGTTTCTCCTTACAACATATTGAAAGTATGTAAGACAAAGTTTCATCATCCTTGTCTCAAAGGAGCACAGGTTTATAAGACAATTGAAAAATATCATGGCTTGGATCAGGTGTACATAGTTCTCAAAATATGTGTTTCAACACTTTAAAGAGGTTCTCTGCAGTGGATTTACCTAATGCGATGCATTATATAATTGTTTGACTTTTACTTACAAGAACATTGTTTGTGGAAACCAGGAAGTAAAAATCCTTGACACCTTCAATCTTTTCTCCGTTTATCATGGTGTCACCTACTGGTCCAATTGGAAGGATTTTAGTTTACTTTACCTTGAATTGTACTCTAAACTGAAGGCTGAAATTCTTGATTTTCATCAGCAAGTGTTTAAAGTCCTCCCTGTTGTCAGCAAGCAAGTTGTGTCATTTGAATATTGAAGGTTGTTGAAAAGTCTTCCTCCATTCCTGATGCAACATTCTTCTACATGTATCCACATTCTTTGATTATATGCTTAGCATATAAATCAAATACTTTTTTAATTTTAAAATCATACAGCATTCCCTTGTTTTGTTTGCACAATTTTCTCTTGATCCATGTATAAATTCCACATGAGCACAATGAAATGTTCTGGAAAAATTCCCATTTTTCTCATCACTGTATATAGTTTCGTTTGATCCCCACAGTTGAATATCATGTTTCTTTGATAAGTTTTATTTATAATTATTTCAGTTTTTAGAACTTATGAAAATAGGATTATTGCATGCTTAATCAATTTCAGACTCAATATGCTGGAAGAATCCTTCAATTTCTTCATCATTAGCTTTAGTCGTTGGTGCAAAAATTTGAATAATAGTATTGAATCAATTTCCTTTTATGCATGTAGACAATAGCTTATCACAAACACCATTGTGCTTCAAGAAGATCTTGAACTCTCCTCTTTGACAGTGAATGCTATGCTTTTCCTCTGGATTGTGTCAGTGCTGGCACAGTAAAGCATGTGTTTTCCTGACTTAAACTGGCCAATTCAAGCTGATTCCAGCTCATTAATACATCAAGTATTTAGTATTATCTTATATAAAGATATTATCTTATATAAAGATAAGAAAAGTATTATCTTATATAAAGATATATCTTCTTTATTTAAATTTTTCTTCCTTTTTAATGACTTTCAATTTTCCTAGATTCATAATCTGTAAATTCCAAATCCAATTAATGATAGGTATTTGCAATGGTTTCCTCTTATTTTGAGTTATGCCCTACCAGCAAATGCAATCCTGAAAAGTTTACTTCATCCTATCATGATGGTTGAATCTTGAGAAGGAAATCTATTTTGAATGCCTTCTGTCATGAAAGATCTATCTTCTCACATTATCACCAACAAGATTTTGCTTTTATTCATTAAAGGTTTAGTATCTGATAGCATCTTGCTACTATCCATTCTATATTCACCGGCTAAGTCCTCTGATATAGACAGTTTATACCTTTTCTGTAGTCTATTCTTAGTTAGAAAACTGTATTTTAGCCTGTTCACTTTGGGTGACTGCTGGCATTTGAAATTGCCAGCGTCCAGCAGCATAGCAACACATAAACCACCTCAGTACAACATAGTGACTGACAGACAAATGGTGAATATCTATAAAGAAGCACTAAATAACCAAGATACCCCAGATAATCAACATTAAGCTCACTTGATTCCAAATGGTAACATGCCTTTTTCATGCTATTAATGCCTTTGGTACCACTAAGCATTCTGTTTTGTTTTTAAAACAAGATTTTCTTGAATTTATACTCTATTCCTTCTGTATTCCAATTACTGACTGATGTTTATAGTTTTATTTTGTAATCCACCAGATGGAATTCATGTGAATCAAATTGAGTTGGTCTGTTGAAAGAAATGTAAGAGAAACACACCATAATCAGTATGCATAATGCTACAGGCCTACGGTGGAACCAATCACCAATTCCTCCCATGCAAGTTCATGTTGCACTAGAAAAAAATATGAATTCCAGTCCATGAAAATCAAAGTATAACTTCCAAGAGTATGTTCCACACGGATTTAGAAAATAAATCTTAATATTATATTTGATGCATTGGGTACTAATGACTGGAGATCTGAAAAAGCTTGGGGTGACACAAAGAATATTACATATGAAAACACAACATGTCATTTAAGAAACTAGAGAAAATGAAGTACCAATAGATGCTAGAAGAGCGTTTAAGATGTCTTTTGAATGTATAGCTAAAGTAAGGATAGGAAAGGATGAAATAAACTGTCTGAATTAACTATATATAAGGGCAGCTTAAGAGTCATATGAAGGAATGTGTGTAGACCTGGAGTAAGAACGTGGTCCACATTTTTCAAGATGAATGAATATATAATTTAACTGAAGAGATCTCAGAATCATGACATATATGAACACCAGTCATATTCATAATTGTTGCTATGTTTGAGTTCATTGTTGTATCCAGAGTGTCAATTCATCTCTGAAGTTTTATTTCTTTTTTTTCAGATGACCCTCTACTTTCCCAAGCATGGTATCTCAAGAAGGAAATATTATAGAGTATAGAGTAACAAATTTTGGAATAATACAATGATGACTAATCTAGTGGGATGACAACAATATGTGTTATAACAGGAAATAATGTGTGATGTGTGTTTTATTAATGATACCATGACAATAGTAATTGGATACTGTTTATGCAGAAGATGATATAGTAAGTAATTTATCTGAACAGATCTCAGAACCAGGAAAATAGTTAGAAATTCAAGCCTTGATATTTCAGAGTGTATTTCTGGAAACTTGTTGCCAGATGCCTTCAAGTATTTTCTGATAATAGAAGGAAACACTCATCATTAAGATTGTTCTGTTTCTGTCCTTTTTTTCTGTGAGATTTTAAAAAATCATTTTATTGGGGGTTCATACAACTCTTATCACAATCTTTCCATACATGTATTGTATGCAAAACACATTTGTACATTTGTTGCCATCATCCTTCTCAAAACTTTTTCTTTTCACTTAAGCCCTTGCTATTAACTCCTCCTTTTTCCTCTCCCTCCCCACTCCTCCTTCCCTTATGGGTCCTGAATAATTTATGAATTATTAATATTATTGTTTTATTGTACACTGTCCAATATCTGCCTTCACCCGTTTCTTTTTGTCTGTACCCCAGGGAGGAGGTCATATGTAGATCTTTTTCATTGGTTCCACCTTCCTTCCACCATCCCTGTATTGCCCCTCTCACCACTGGTTTTAAATGGATCATCTCTCCTGGATTCCCCATGTTTGCAGTTCTTATCTGTACCAGTGTACATCCTCTGATCTAATTAGATTTGTAAGGTAGAATTCAGATCATGATAGTGGAAAGGAGGAAGCATTTAAGAACTAGTGGAAAGTTACATATTTCATCATTGTTACATTGTACCCCGACTGGCTTTTCTCCTCCCCATGACCCTTATGTAACGGGATGTCACTTTGCCTGCAGATGGACTTTGGATTCCCAATCTATACGCCCCCTCATTTGCAATGATAAAATATTTAGTTCTTTGATGCCTGATGTCTGATCCCTTTGACGTCTCATGGTCACACAGGTTGGTGTGCTTCCTCCATGTGCCCTTTGTTGCTTCTCAACTAGGTATCTGCTTGTTTACCTTCAAGCCTTTCAGACCCCAGACACTATATCTTTTGATAGCCAGGAACCATCAGTTTTCTTCACCACATTTGCTTATGCACACGTTTTGTCTTTAGTGAATTTGCAGTCACTTGCCAACCCATCATGTGGAGAGTTTTTCTTTTGGGTGAATGCGTAGCTTTATCAAGCAGCAGTGTTTCACCATGGACTGACCTCTCTTAACAACATGGCCAAAGTAACTGGACAAGGCTTCACGAGTATCACTTCTAACGAGCATTCTGGCTGTTTTTTCTTAGTCTGATTTTTTTTTTCCTTTGACAGTCATGTACTTTCACTATTCTTTGTCAAGGTCATAATTCAAATGCACCAATTCTGGCATAGGAAACCTCATACTATTATGAAGAAACAGGCAAACTCCTGAATGCTTAAGTATATCTTTCAGACTATGATTAATGTTAATTCGTAATGAACTGACTGAAAGTGATAAAATATTTGAAACTGACATTCATAGATTTCTGCAACGTGGGTGTTCACAAGTTATGCTCTGATAGCATTCCCTTCTTAAAATTTAGATTTTCCTATTTACAATCCTTGGATCCCGCTGGCTCATTTGCTTTGTCCATGTGAACTTAGTTTTAAGGCAAGTCTTTAAGATCCTAGATACTATTTTTTATGATAGCCAAGTGATCACCATACTTTGCTGTAGTAGTCATATCTCCTTCATGATGGTGAGCCCCAAGCAGGACTATGTAGCATATATCACTTGATCTTAAAGTGGGTATGTTGATCTTAAAGTAGGTATGTAATTAAGAGTGATCCCAGATTCCAGTCATTTCTATGATCTATGTATGTCTCTAGTTGGCTGTATTAAAAAGAAAATTATAAACCATAGACCCTGGGGCATAAGCAATTCCTTTGATAGTTCCTCAATTTAATCAATAGTGTAGAATTCCAAACACTGTTGAGAAAAGGAAATCATGTAAATATAGTCCAGCCTTAAACTGCAATATGTGACTTGTCACTTGTTCAGAATAAATGTTTAAATGACTGGAGAATATTTAATCAAAATGGGGGTTGTCCATAAGGGAAATGTTTAATAATAGTTATTCACAAAGACAGAACCACACCTACTGGATTAATACCAGTCATAAGAGAGCAAATGAAAATTCAAACAATGCAAAAGCCTTAATGCTATTGAGTCGCAATGGTAAATGGTAGCCTAGAAGACAGGGCAGAAAAGCCCTCATGAGTTTCCAAGCCTGCATCTCCTTACAGGTGCTGAAAGCCCTGAGTTTCTCCAATCAGAAAGTATCAAGTAGAATGGTAAATATAAGGGACACCCAGGCATCCTCAAAACAAGAGTGATCCCCTGAAGCCCAATGACTGCCAATTCCATAATCTTGGAGCAGGAATCATCTGCTTCTTCTCATATTAGGTCATTTTGCCTTTAAGTATAAGGGAATATGCCAGTTCCTTAAATCTGCTATGGCTGAGTTTGAAGTAAAACTATGAAGAATAGTGGAAGACAAAAATCCTTTTTCAGAGTCTCCACCTGGAATAAATCCCATTTAAATATCCTCTGACCACAGTTGAAGTATGTAAACTCTGCTTTCTGACAGAGAGCATTGTAAAGTCTGTAAAGTCTATTGTGGCAGATGTCGTTGCTAAAATGTAATTTCATCACTTGATCTCCCTTTGACCCGTTTCAAATATGTTTTAGTTTTTAATATTTTTTACTTCCTTTTGGTTGAGGTTTTCCTATATTCTATCTAGAAATTGTTGTAGTAGAGGTTGTTTTCTTTGCTTCCTGATTGTGTTTCATATGATTTTCTGTATATAAAATATACGTAGATTAATCCATTGAGACAGTAACTGAATTGCTAGTCACATAGAGGAAGATGAGAGAAATAGCAAGCTAACAATGAGTAAAAGAAAAAATATTCTGAAAAAGATTGTCATGATTGTATAAGCCTTCTTGATATGATCGAATGATTCAATCATTTCATATGTGAAGTATATGCTAATGAGTCTATTATTTTTAATTTGAAAAATTTCTGCTTTATTCAGAGATGATGTATCAGGAATGAATTATGAAAATGGAAAACATCATGAGGTCAAGATGAAAGTGGTAGAGGTTGTGTAATGATTGTACACTATAGGCATAGTAGCCCAGTAAATTTATATGGCTTATTTTTCCTGTCAGTTCAATTTACTGTCTAAAAATGCAAGTTATACTCACAGTCTAAAGGCTATATCTTCTCTTTAAAAAAAGGATGGCTGATTGATTAGTTTCTCATTTCTTCACATATCTCATTTTGCTCTACTAAATTTAACTCTTCTTCTATTGGATAGTTCTATAAAGTTAACACATCCTCAGCTGTCTCTACAGACACCTTTTTTACACCCATCTTTTACTAGGGTACTATGTCTTATATTTTAAAAATCTAACAAGATTTTTTTTTCTGATTTGAAACAGGATAAGTTTCGATACATATTAATCAGAGTGTTGTATTTGCCAAGTTGAATCTATTCCCCTCTATTTGAAATCAATTTTCCAGACTCTCCTACTTATGACTTGGCTTCATAATATTCTGAAAAATTTGAATTAAGTATTAGTAACATTTTATGGCATCAGCTATACATTATACTTAATGTTTCTATGCCGTCATGTATTTTAATTATGTCCCTGTTTTTAGTATAACCTAGATAAAGGGTCATGTCAAAGGGGATTCTGAATTCTGATTTGAGCTGAAAGGTTGCAAAAGGGATATGTGTGTAGGTGTGCTTAATAGTAATGAACGAGTGCAATTCTAAAGCAAACAATAAATGTAATGTAATTGGCTTTATGTTTTATAAACATGAACAGGGCACAATGATAAAAAAACGTTGATGAATACTGAAGCCAAAGATAAGCAGTTCACTCAATCCTGCACAGGGTTCATGATATATCAATCAAGGCTGAGTCTATTAACAGTCAATATGTGTATTATACTGGTGGTGCAGGAGAGAGGTGACTTTCTTTCTAAATCCATAAAGAGTTATAGTCTTGGAAACCCAAGAGAAGGTTCTACTGTGTGTTAAAGACCACGTTGAGTCAGAATCACCTTGATGACAATGAGTTGAGTAAATCATAGCTCAGTGTACTGCTTTCCTGACATCTTACGTAAAGACAACACAATACTTCTGATATCCTCGATCTATATCTATTGAGAAAATTCACATGTTTTTTGCTTGGCAGTAAACATTCTTTCTAATGTTATTAGCTTTTTTCCCTTAAGTTTTATTTTCTTGAATGCAACTTTATTTTTGCTTCAGAATATACCAAACCAAACTTTACTATTTCATCCTTGAGCTCTTACTCAATAAAAGCTTGGATAAGAAGCCGTGATCATCTGTTTTTCTGCTGACAAGTGAAGGGGGTGCAAATAGCAGGGAGCCATCATTCCAGCCTAATGGAGAATAAGGCATGGGACCAGGGATAGCATTGCTTTTATCAGAGGGCTCATGGCTGCAAATAGAAAATACCTTAAGTAGATCTATTTGTGCTTTGCTCACTAAACAAATGTATTAAGCTATGGGAATCATAATAGACTACAGGTAGAATTGAGAAGGAAGGCGATTCCGGAACACTTAATGGTCTCCTGGGGAGCCTATACATTGACCTAGGGGTTGTTACTCAGGTGGAACAAAGGCATGTTGCGTGGTTTAACATCAGGTAGCCTATGTGCCAGGCTTATAGTCTTTCCCTAGGCTCTTTCAACATGTATGCTGAGCAAATAATCTGAATAACTGAACTATATGGAGAAGAATGTGACATGATTAAAATGAGACTTATTAACAACCTGTGAAATACAGATGACACAATCTGGCTCGCTGAATGTGAAGAGAATTTGGAACAATACTGATGAAAACTTAAAAAAAAAAAAAACTTCAGTCTTTAATATGCACGACAGCTCGATAGAAAAAAAAAAACCTAAAATCCTTACAAGCGAACAATCAGACAACACCATGACAAAAGAAGCTGTGATTGGAGTTGCCAAAGATTTCATTTTACTTGGAGCCGCAAGCCATATTCATGGAAACAACAGCAAAGAAATCTAGTGAACAATTTCATTGAGCAGATACGCTGCACAAGATTCTTTTGAAGTCTTGAAGACCACCATGGTTCTTCTGAGAAGAAAGATGCTCCTGACCCAAGTCATGTATTTTCAAACATTTCATCTGCGCATCGAGTAAGGAAGCATGCAGATATATTAGTGCATTTGAATCACGGTGTTGGTCAATAACGTTGAAAGTGCCATGGACTACCTGAAGTTAAAAACAACCTGAGTTGGACACAGGGCAGTGAGAATGCTCCTTCAAAGTGAGGAGGAGAAAACGTCATCTCATGAAGACTTTATAAAGTCCTTGGAAGAGAGTATTATTCTTGATAAAGAATAAGAAGGGGGGGATTGAGTGAGACCCTCAAGTAGATGGGTTGACATACTCCCTGGAACAAGGAGATTGCGTGTAACAGTGAGCACGGTGCAGGGCCACATCGTGTTCTGTCCTGTTGGCAGGAGGTTGCAATGAGGCAGAACGCACTTGAGCCAACGAATCACCATCACTGTTAAACAGGGAATTATTGTGAGAATATTACCCTTATGGGAGAAATAAGCGGACTTCAATTCTATTCTTCATGTTCCTTGGGGCTTCTTGTTTTTGGTGTTGTTGTTGTTTGTTTTGGGTTGTTGTTTGTTTGGGTTGTTTGCCCTCTGGTGGGAGTGAGAGGCCCCGCCTTACTCCTGGAGAGCTGCTGCTGGATTTGAACTGCCAACCCTGAGGGCCACAGTCCCGGGCTCAGCCCCTCCTTGGGGCTTCTTAATTCCTAATAAATACCACCCTCTCCAGAAGTCAAAGCTGACCATCGAGAATCTCCAGACAAATATGTCCCCCAGAAACTCCGAGTTAAGTGGTGCATTTAAATTTATCTTCAAAGGAAATAGCTGGCAAAAGTCCGTGTTGTTACGTTAATCCACAAATATCCTCCCAACCAGAAACCATGTGAATATAAAGCTGCCATATGGGTAGCAATAGAAGCCCTGGTGGGGGTGTGGTTGCATACTGGCTGGGATTGGCATATTAGGCAGCTCCACACCACCAGCTGCTCTGTCAGAAAGATTGAGCTTGATAAAAAGGTACAGTCCTGAAAACTCACAAGAGGGGAGCTTTTGAAAATACTAATTTTGTCACTTCACTGTTATTTCCATAACCTCTTAATAATTTTTCAATCTAGACTGCTCATCAAAGTTATCTTACAGAAACCCAAATATGATGATATTCCTTCTCAAATTGTTTCTGTTTATTGTAACTTAAAGGTTATTAAATACACCTTGATATGACCTGTGAAATCCTTTATTATTCTTTTTAATATTTATTTTTCAGCTTTGCCTGTTAAGTCTGTAGTATACTCACATAATGCTGACATTTTATCAGATTACATCAGGTTTCCTCTTCTGTTGTGATTTTCTAGCATTTATTTCATTGCTCTGTAATATTTTCTTTTATCTATTAAATGTTCTTCAGCATTCAATAACTTTTCTTTTTCTTTCCTTGTAATGTCTTCTTTATACCGTTAGTGTAAACTGTTTTCTACTCTGTTAAGTATTATCAGAGGAAACATAAACACAATGAAATTGATTGTATTTCAATATAATTTCATGTGAACCTGCTGTACTCACCAACAGTGACAGAAAATTCTCCACTTACAGATATCTTATTATTTCAAGATTCAAGTGTCATATTCTTAGGACATGTTAGAGATTTTTGAGCTTAAATAAAATGACAGGGACAATAGAAATCTCCTATTAAATTAAAATTATTATTAATAATTAAAAACGGGTTTCTTTTATCACCGGGCATTAAGAATTCACACTATGAAATTCTAGCATAAGCAAGTTATTTTCTTCTTTTTGATTTTTATCAGATATCAGTCACACATTGGGTATTGATTTATCTTATTTTTCATATAAATTGAGTTTCACATAAATTGGGAAATTCTTAGAGGTAAACTAAAATGCTGTAAATTGTCTTGCTCAAAAATTAGAAAGAGGAATTAAAGAAGACCCTATGAAAACAGTTTTCTCACAGAAGTTCTTTCTTCATTAGTAGAATTTTCCATATTGTGTAATTATAGTCCCATGAAAAAGAAAAATACTTTTTTGATCAAATAGAATTTTAGGCGTATCCATCCTGATTCTTTTTTTTAGATGAAAAATCTTTGTGTTGTGAAATAGGTGTTGATTCTTATTCTTTGAAGTTATACATGATGGCATCAGGACTTGTTTTAGTAATAAAAACATTTAATTTTGTTTGATGCAACATTTACTATTACATAAGCATCACACTTTCTTTAAATACTGATGTTAGAGTAGTAAAATAATCAGTTTCTAACCAAAACACTCAGATTTCTAACCTACCACCTGCTTTAAGGATCAAAGATTTGGCATATTATAGTTTCCATAAAAATTATAGTATAAACAATTGATTCTATCTTCCATGTGGGATCAGTAGGAGTCTGCAAAGATTGGAAGGCAGTGTATTTTGTCTGGGTTCTTGGTGGTACCTAATTATGCACATGAAAACAGATTCCAATGAAAATCTCATCAGACAAATATTCACTGTAAGATCATTCCTCTTACAAACCCATAATAAATTGATCAACTTGATATTACATTCAAATCTTATTAATTTTTCATCAAATAAACCTTGCTAGATCTATGTATGTCTAGGCCATGCCACAAAAAAATCTTAAAATAATTATCTCAATTATCACTTGTATGTATATTCTTCTTGCAGTTAGATATTTTATTTTATTTTGTGTGTGTGTGGGGGGGGCATCACTGCCCTGGTGGGAGTAGGAGGTCCAGCCTTGCTCCTAGAGAGCTGCTGCTGAATTTGAGCCATCAACCCTGTGGGCTGCAGTCCAGCACACAACCACTACACCACCAGGGCTCAGCCCTATATTTTAAATTATGAATCTCAGAAAATTCACGTGAAATTATGAAATTATTAAGCATTGATATAATGAAAAAATATATAATTAAGAGCACAACAAAGATACAACAAAGATTTATGAATCTTGGACTTTCAAACTAAAGATTGAGTAATGTATTGGATAATATAATCCTCTGATTCTTGTAGCTAACATGTTGCTCTTTTAAAATAAATAAATGGAAACAAAGTAACTTTTCTTCTAATCCTTTACTTTTGATTATTTGTCAGATTAGAGAGTTGTATGTCAGAGATGGTCATAAAGCAAAAATGGCACTGAATTTGTAGGAAACAATTTTTAAATGTTAACTTTAACTTTAGGTGCCTGGTGACACCTGTGCCCTGGCAGGGATTTAGGTCAGTGTTCAATGCTTGATGTGTCTATACTACAAATATCGAGAATTCACCATACACTTGTATATGAAAATAGGTAATGAAATTATGAAATATAATTTAGATGAATTGTTTGGCATGTGATACTTTTAAAAAAAATCTAGTGAGACCTAAGCTATTCCTAAAAATATCATGAAAGAGGAATATTGTATGAGAAAGTAAACCTAGAGATAATAAGATTATAGAGAAATCAAGTTTTTTTTTTTTTTAAAGATCATTTTGTTTTGGGCTCTTTCAGCTCAAAATAATTCTTACATCAATTGTATCAAGCACATGTGTATCCATGTTGTCATTATAACTTCTTAAACATGTACTTTCTATTTGAACCCTGGGTATCAGCTCTTCTATTTTCCCCTCCTTCCTCTACCATCCCATCTCTATGACCCGTCAATAAATTATAAATCATTATTAGGTTTATATCTTACATTGGCTGCTGTCCCCCTTACCCGCATTTCTGTGGTTCATCCCCCTCGGGAAGGCAGTGGGAGCTATGCATCGATCTTTGTGGTTGGCTCCCACATCTGTCTTCTGCCCTCACCTTGTAGGCATGCTATTACCAGCGCTTTCCCTGAAGGACTTATTTGACTTGATTTGGTGTGCGAGTGCTCTTATCTAAAACATGGGCCGTGCTCTGATCCAGGCAGAACTGAAAGGAAGAACTGGGGTCAGGAGAGTGGGGTGTGAGGACGCCTCAAAGAACCAGAGGAAGAGATGTGTTTTATCAGCGCTGTACAGCACCCTGGCTGATTCAACCCTTCCTCACTTTTGAGTTAGATTCAGGGAGATTTTCTTTCCAGATTACCTATGTTCAAAAGCTCAGTCTATCAACGTGTCCTATTTAAGAAGATGAATTTGGTAATTACCAAGAAGATTTTGATATGAGAAGGTTTATGAACATTTGAATTAAATTAAATCATCTGTGCCCTGGCAGGGATTTAGGTCAGTGTTCAATGCTCAATGTGTTTATACTGCAAAATATCCAGAATCTACCATATACTTGTATATGAAAATAGGTAATGAAATTATGAAATATAATTTAGATGCATTGTTTGGCAATACTTTTAAAATACTTTTAAAATAACAAGCAAGCAAAACATGGCTGTGTAGGGTTCATTTCTGTATAAGGGTGGGGGATAAAAATATGTTGTTTTCAACTTTCAATTTATACACAGGTTTGTTCCAAATATATATATATATATATAGATAGATATAGATAGATAGATATATGTGTGTGTTTAATTATTTATATATGATCAGATAGGTAGATGTAGACAAGTTTTCTCAGTAACACATTTACATTAGTATAACAGGGGTGGGGGTGGGGTGTCCCAAAAAAAATCTGTTTAAAGACACTCCCCAGGGAGTCTACCAGTAAAACTCAAGGGAGAAACTCAAACTCAGAAGGGTTTGTTGCTTATTTCATGAAATTTCAAAGGAGTATTTGTTTTTCCTTTTATAAATTTTTAATTATGATTTGCATGAAGTTTTGCAAAGCAGAGTGCCGGCTTTTAATTAAACAATTTATACACATCTTCAGTTTTGTTTTTGCAATTCCTTCCATGCATACCGGCTCCTGCCTCCTCCTCCATGTTGCTGGCTTTCCTTTCAAACTCTCTTTTTTTCTAACCCTCTGAACGTTGTCACTGGGCCTATTCTGCACCTTTGATTTCAAATAGCTGATGACTCTAAGTGTGCTTGTCTCGAAATGTTATTTTTCTCCTTTAAATATCTCATTTGTCTGGAAATTGAGCAACTGGGTGAGCTCAGTTCCAGACCTAAAGGATAACTAAGGACTATATTCTCAGGCAGGGGGGGACCGGGGGTGGGGGGAAGTGGTTATCAGTCCCAATCAGATTCGTAAGCCTGGTATTGTATGACTTTAAGTTTTTTGCCCCTTCCTCCCTGAGCGTCCCCCCCCCCCATTCTATTCAGAACCTTCTAATGTGCTATTATAGCAGTTGATAGTGGTAGATTATTTGAGTCAATAAAGCTCTTGAGTCAACTAGAGAGTATACAGGTGTTAACTAGGATGAGGAGGACAAGACAGAGAAGAGCGAAAAGATGAGTCTCAGGCCAAGTCATTGGGAGGTTTGATTCATGTTTAAGTCATTGAATACAAAATGAGTATCTGATATGTAAACCCCAAATTCATTCACAATAAAAAATTTGAGGAAAAAAGACAAGAAAAAAATGACTCCACTTGTTATTGGGCCTGGAGACTTAAGATTCTATTCTTAAGGTATAACAAAGTTAATTTACATAGCATAGGTCACAAAGACAGTTTTCTGCTCCTTAATGTGTTGAATAGTTACTAAGGTCTTAAATGCTCATGAGTGACCACATAAGATGCAACTGTTTGTCTTTCTTGTCCAGGGGGAAATAATGATTAAAAACTATGTCACATGGGTTAAAGCAAAAAAAAAAAAAAAAACTATGTTACATGGCACTAATTACTCCAGGTGACTGTTTACCCATGGATATATTACTAACATTGCTTTTCTCATGATAAATCCCTCATTTGTCTGATAGGTTTAAACATATCAGTTTTTGTAATCCTGAGAGTAGGGGAAGTAACAGGTGCCCAGCAACCATGAAAAAGGTGCTATCTTGATAGATTTTCATGAAGGACACAGAATAATCATGGACTTTATTATACAGTAGTTTTAAGCAATTGAAAACTGAATCAGTGAGGAAAAAGAAGGGAAATTGTTTTTCTCATTGTGCCATTGTATCTGCTCATTTTTTCAAATATAACAAAAGAGCCTATAACAGAATTGTGTGAAGAAACTTTACCAAGTCCACTCTGCACCCCTAAATATATTCCTACATATTGTTTCCCCTAAAACTCATAGAACTCTTAAAAGGAACACAATTTGAGTCTTTTAATGATTTATGTAGCATTCCTTGAAGAACAGAATTACGGGTTGAATGCTTAGAAAGCTGGAAATGTGCCAGCAGATGTATCTACATTTAGAAACTATACCTTAAGTTTCTGATATTCTTATTTAACAAAGGTTTATATGATTTTATGGAAATAATTTTAATTACCCTTGTATACTGTGCTAGGGTACATTTTCCAGAGAAGCAAAATTAGTGACATTTTATATGTGTGCGTGTGTGTGTGTGTAATCCCTCAAAAGAGATTTGGGTATATATATATAATCTTATGTCTTATATCTTAGATTTTGATATATATTATGTCTCGTTTAGTGTAAGTCCATAAGGCAGATGTAAGCTGTAGGCTTCCTCTGACATCTGTAACTGTACAGGCTAATGAAAGGAAACCAAAGTCCAGAGGCTGGTGGATGTTTAGCTCCATGAATCTGAGATTGGTTGAATGAAGCTAAGATTAGTAGTCCCCTGATTGTTCCTGAGATACCCCAGAAGTTGGTATCACAAACCAGATATAGTCCAAATCTAGCAGTAGAATTCACCCAGCTTCCACATACTGTCCGTTTCTAGGTATAGGCCACATTCTGAAGGAAACTACTCTCTATTGTACCAGGCTGCACTGCATTAAGGAGATCTGTTTGTCTCACAACTCTTGATTGTTTCACAGATCCCAACATGGTGTTTATCACACTATGTTCCATCATATCATGGGGGAGCCCTGGCCCAATCCAAGCTGACATAAACCTCGTCTCATAGGCAAACATAATTTTTCATTTGATGATCTGTGTAACTATGTTTATCAGAAATAAATGTCTAATAAAATATTACACAGTAAAGTAAGATCGTTTACACATTGTGAATTTGAATGGTCAACCTTACTCTTAATGGAAATCCTCTGTTAATCTACAAATAAAATAGGTTTTTAAAAATATTGCAAGAAATCATGTCACATGGACAATCCTACTTTATCTGATTGATTATCTTTATCTGATTGATCTGATTGATGTTATTTTCCTCTTGATTTGAGGAAAATATTGAGGTTTCTCACCTGCATTACTGGTCATTCAGATACATTTGGGAAAGCACATTCAATAAAACATGTAGAAACTGGTGCTTAAAAAAAAGTCAATAAATGTAAAAGTCAAAAACACTTGCAAGCGCCATGAAAGTGTAATTATACAAAATGAACAAATTTTTCCTCATTAGCTTAGAACTCCTACTTCACTTTTTTTACAGGAATTTCATACATATTTTCCTCCCAAACCCATAATTAATTACATGAGCACCGTTACAGCAAATAGTATAATTACTCGCTAGAATTGTGAGCAATCATGGGAAAAGTCATTAAGATTTAGTCATATTCTTTTATCTGATATGTTAACTAGAAACATTCTTAGCATATATATATATATATATATATATATATATGTATATTACCCCCAGACAAAATTAAGGAGGAAAATGCATTATAATATATATCTGTTTTCACTTTGTGATTGAAAGCTTTTAAAGTCATCTGAGAAATGCTATCAAAATGACTTACGACAGAGAAATTTTCTATCTTGCAATTTTGCACTCAATATGACTTAGCATTCACCTTCCTTAGGAAGACTTCCTGAAATAACTTGAAGCATGAGAACTTTTGTCTCATTTCCAGGTCCCTCCAAACACAGACGCTAATCACAGTTTTAAGCAGTAAGATGATGTCTTGCATTAAACTATGTCTTCATTTGTCATAGTTGAGCTTTTGGTCTGGTTCTTTTATCCATTGTCTTTTTAACTCCTATGAAATGAGTAAGTGGAAGTATGCAAAAAGAATGTGTGAACCTCTAACTTGGGAATTGGTCAATTTTCCCATGACTCTAGGTATAAAGTGAACCACCTCAGACAGGTGAAGGGAGAGAACCCCTTGATCATTGTGAAATATTAGCCAGGAGTTGAGCTCTCTCTGCAGAGAAGCAGCAGTGCCGAGCAGACCTGCAGGTTTCCAGGACTGTGGAATGAGTAAAGCTGAGTGCTGTTTTAAACGGAGGCTGATTTGTCGAATGATGTATGCTTTTAGCATTTGTCAGCATTCAAAGCGGTTTGGAGTACTTGAACACACAGGTCAAAAGCCAACGGGCAATGTAGCTGAGAGGCTGGGAACCAGACAGCAGTCTCTGTTAGCTACTCAGGGAAGATACAGACTAAAGAACTGAAGCCTTAGATTTTTTTTTAAATAGGGCATTTCTACAACTCTTATCACAGTCCATCCATCATCCATTGTGTTAAGCACACTGTACATTTGTTGCCCTCATCGTTCCCAAAACATTTGCTTTCTACTTGAGTCCTTGGTATCAGCTCCTCATTTTCCCCCTCCCTCTCCACTCTTCCCTACCTCCTGAATCCTTGATAGTTCATAAACTATTATTATTTTGTCATATCTTATACTGTCCGACATCTCCCTTCACCCACTTTTCTATTCTCCATCCCCCAGGGAGGAGGCTATATGTACATCCTTGTAATCATACCTCCTTTCTATCCCTTCCTTTCACCCTCCCAGTATTGCCACTGTCACCACCAGTCCTGAAGGGATCATCTGCTCCAGAGTCCCTGTGTTTCCAGCTTCTAACTGTACCAGTGTATATCCTCTGGTCTAGCCAGATTTGTAAGGCAGAATTGGGATCATGAGAGATAGTGTGGGGGGAGCATTTAGGAACTAGAGGACAGTTATATGGCCCTGACATTTCTGATTCCACCTTGTAACATGTTCATGACTCGATTTAGTCCTATAATCATGAGTGATTTCTGAGTGATCATTGCACTGGAATATCAAAAAATAGTGGACTGCTGATAGAGAAATTGCTGATGTTAGAATAGAGTAAAAATAATAAGAGGGTAGAAGCAGGTTTTACCTCTACCTCAGAGGAATCACCAGTGGACATTTGTGAACTGGGATCTTCCTTCTCCCTAATAATGCCAGAGGAATTCCAATGTAGTTTTCAAGTCATTCTTTTACTCCTCAAAATATATATTAACTTGTATGGGTGATAATTCTTAAGTGTTTTTTGTTAGTGATTAAATGATATAAGAAGGGAAGTGGAAAAATTGTAGTGGTCATGCTCTTTGGTATCAATTTCATGATGGCGAGTGTAGAGTTGGAGTCTAGCCTGTCAATCTGAAGATAGCTATGGAGACCTCTGTGTGGGCATGGGTTTATCTAAGAATTCTGGGAAATCTGATGGCATTTCCCCATGGAGGTGAGAGGCTATAGACTCAGTTCCTTGGAGACACTCTACTAACAAGTTGGCAACATAGACCCAGAGTCCTAGGAACTGGGGGATCTGGGGGAGGAGCCTTATGAGCTACCCTGATGGAACCAAACTTTTGAAGCTGAAAAAGCCACAGAGAGAGCCCTGCCAGTGCTGAGATCCTCTACCATCAATGGATACTTCGGATGGACCCTGAGCTCTGGAAATGAGGAGCCATGGGGAGACCCCTGCCAGGTCCGGGATGCTTCTACCCCAGTTGGATACACGACTGCACCCACTGACCTGTGATTGTCCTGGTGTCATTACACATGCTTTGTGAGTCAGAAGGAGACTTTATAGCCTGGTATCAGACATACGGGCTAATATCGGACTTATGAATTTGGATTGGACTGGACTGGGATGCACTCTCAATGTTCCATTCCTCTTGTATACAAACCTTTCCCTTTATCCATATTTGTGTTTATGAATTTGTTTCTCTAGTCTACCCAGACTAGCACAAAAATAATGAGAGAGAATCACAGAAACTCTTTTTAAAAAAGAAATCTGAATTTATTGGCCTATCCTCCATGGCATGGAAAGTAGTATTTCCTTCTCTCTAGCCTTTGTCCAAGCAAGTCCACCTGCTCCAAGTTATAGGAGTTATCAAGGTAGCTATTCTAATCTTGAGGACTCAATTGATGTTCCTTCAAATATCACTTCAGTTTAGGGGATACAAATAAGAGAGAAGGTAGAAAAGTAGGACTGTAGGGTGAATTGGATTGTGTTTTCCAGTGAAATTCTTTTAAGACTGTCCACGTTGTTCTAAGAATAAGCAAGTACACATTTGTGTTTGAAAATAAAATATTCAAATTTAGCTACCTTTTTATTCATCAATGCAGTTTTCAATTTTTAAAAACAGTCTATGATTTGAATAAGCCTTCTCCTCTAAAAGCAATCAATCAATGAATCAATAAAACCTTAAAAATATTCTCCATAGCCTTCTGAGATGACTGTCTTGAATTTTTTCTGGTTCAGTATATATCCTTGGAAGAAATAATTTTATTGGACCTCGTTTTCTATACTTTATTTTAAGTCCAACACTCATACATGCTTACAAATTAGTGCATAGAAACATCTTAATTATCCTTCATCTTGTTTAAAGATCATCTTACAAATTTGTGTTATTGTCTTTGCACCAATGAAGCTGAAAGACCACTGACGGCAAGATATTTGCTTAAAATTTTAAATGTTGATCCATGCGATATCTTAATTTAAGTAGCTATTGCTTCATTGGCAATTATGTGGTTTCTTTACCAGTGTTTTGTCTGCAGCCAATGTTTATTCACTGATCAACACTGATGGTCTTCCCTCTGATGACTCCTATTTAATATTCTTAAATTTTTTCATCTATCTAAAAAGTGTTATCCTTTGCTGGACAGCATTTCCCAAAACTCCTGGCAAAGCTTCAGTGATTTGAAATGTGCACTTGAATTTTGTGAAAGAATTTGATATTGAATTTGACTTCAAAATAGTTTTTATTTATTATTTAAAGCAAAAAACTAGTACTATTTTTCTTTTTAAAGGCAAGACAGACAAATGTCCTCATACCAGAACTTGTCTACATTTATCCACTGCTCATGGAAATATCTTTGAGCAAATGTTGTTTAGAATGAAACCACATCATTGTGAATTGGCACTGCAGTCGTAGTACTTTTTTATTTACCCCAATAGTATGGAAGTTATACAGTAATGTAATCATCCTTCATGATGTGATCTGGTGTGTTCAACTCTGCTCATATGTCAGAAAACTTCTGAGGGATTTTAACTGTACTACCTCTCATTTTAAAAGCAACAGAAAGAGAAAGAAGTGAACAGGGAAAAAGTGGCCTACTATTATCATATAAGAATTAGAGTCATTTGAATTCTGGGTCGCTGCATTAAGAACCTCTTAGACTCAGAGGAAGAATAATTCCAAGATACATGCAGATCTCCAAGGAATATTAGTTGTACAGATATTGAAGAAAGCAAACGTCTTCCTCCAGAGCTGACAGAGAGCCTCCCCTTAATGTCTATGTTCTAATTGCAGACTAATGCTCTCCTAATATCACTTGTGGTATTTTTGCTATAGCAACACAAGATAAATAAGACAGATACAAACATGGTACTCTATGCATTATATGTTTCAACTCCCTTTCTGCATACATGAAAAACTGTACCAGTAGTCTGTCAGTATGGGTAGACTAGAGAAACAAATTCATAGACACTCATAGGTGTATAAGAAAGAACTTTATCTACAAGAGCAATTGAATATTAAGGAAACATCACAGCCTAACCAGATCAAGTCTAAAAGTCTGAAATTAGCCCAGAGGTCCCATAATAGCCCATAAATTCACAGTCGTGCCGTAATGTTGAAAGCAGGAAGATCAGTGGATGGAAAATCTTGTGCATCCAGTGGCAGTAGAAACCTCTCCGCCTGGGCAGGGTTCTCCATGTGGCTTCCCCTGCTCTGGGCTCTGGCTGCATAAGTGTTGCTCCAAGTGTCTTGTCAATAGAGAGTGTCTCAGGGAGCGAGTGTTTGTCCTGCCTCCAGTGAGCTATTACCTGCTTGGAGTCTCCCTAAGGGCATCAAACGTGACCTGTTTGACAGATACAGTTCCACCCAATCACTCTTAAGTCACATATTGACAACAGATTATATAACTACCACAGTTAAGTGACATAAACGTCTTGGGAAACTATTTATAATGATGGCCTCCCAGTGCTTCTCAGTGCTTGAGAACCTTTTCCATTTCCACTATTTGAATATTGCTTACAATTTCTGTAAACAATAGTATCACATCTATTTCTTTATCCACAGTGGTATTTTGTAGTTCATGTTGGAAAATAGTATGTATACCATGTCTTTCATTCCTAACATTTTCAAATTATATTCTTTTTGTAGGTCCAGCAAATTAATCATATTTTTCATATCTTCATATTTACTTAAGTTATTGGCAATGATTGCTTTCTTTAAACATTTGCAATCTTGTATTTTTTTCTCATATAGTAAATAGGATAGTAAATGAAAATGTATTGTTACCAGGGTTCCAGTACATAAATGCAAAGGCAAATTCTAAATCAAACATGTTTAAGTGCATCTCTGTCATCAGTGTATTGCTGCAGACAAGAAATACACTGTCCTATTATTACTCAGATCCCTTGTAGTGGAGGCTGGGGGCAGAGTTCTTTGGACAATGGAAGAAAACAATTTAAATGCCTGGGCTAATACAAAAGTTTTAATAGAAGGACATCTACTCAAATCATTTAAAAATAACAAAAATTTACAGGAATGCTGCCTCACACCAAACAAGAGTTCATAAGTAGATACAGAGTTTTAAATTAGGACAAGAAGACCCCAAAGATTTGAAGGAAGAAATTATAGCAGAAGTCCAGAAGAAAACCAATCCTGTTTTGGCTGCAAAATTGGGGACCTCACATGCCTTGGCAGTTTAAATTTTACGTGGACATATTTTCTTGACCTCAGGCCACTCATAGCTCAATGAATGATAAAAGAGTTTGTTCAAAACCCCTACCTCAAAGAGCTTATCTCTTAACTCATTGAGGCTAGAAGGAACTGAATAAAGATGATTTCATGAAAAAGTTGTAACAAATTGATGCATTTTGAATATAACAATAAAATATAAAGGTCACAGTCCCATCAAAACCTTGGCAACTTAGGGGATCTACTGGGCCAATAAAATTCAAGGCAGAGAGGTCAGATCAGAAAATAATAGTGATTGATTTGGGTGAACTCAAATGTGTAATATGAATAGATTTTCCTGAAGGACCTGGGATGATCCCAGGTAATTAGGGAAAAGTCTTAAGAAATGTGAAAATTGCTTTAGTAAGCAAAAGACCCTGGAATTCGTATCAAATATTTTTGCCTGCTATAATAATTGATCTTCCATTGTTCCTTTAAATCCAGGTGTTTTGATGTTTTCAAAGCTAATATATTTTTGATGAAATATGACACACACTTTTCATAGCAGTCATTTCTGGTGTTGCTGCCCCTGACAGTATCAGCCGGTCTGGTCCACAGTCTGCACCTGGGACAACCATCAAGAACAGGTTACTGTGGACCTTTTATACTAAGGTGGAATGACAAAAAGTCTGAATAACTAATTAAAATATCATCCCATGCAAACCAATGAATCATACAGGAAATCCAATTCTTATACTTGGGAAACATGATAGGAGGTATCAATTACTAAAAGAAAATAGGTTCCTCAAAGTACAGGGACACGTGTAGGGAGACACAGGGAGATGGGTTGGCACAATAGAAAAGCCAACGGATTCTAACATTGATGACTTCAAGGGTGAGGCAACATCCATCCTTCTGTTGTACTTTAAAATACCATGACTGAAAGATGACTTTTTGGCTGTTAATAAAAGATGCTATGTGTAGAAAAGCCAGTTGACTGTTAGTCAATTCAAACTTATGGCAATGAACGCATGTGTGTCAAAGCAGAACTGGGTTTTCAAGGTCTAGAGTTTCAGTTGACTGACAGGCTGGTCTTCTAAGGTTCTGTAGGTAGATTTGAGCCTCTAATCTGTTGTGGATCAGACAAGTTTGTTACTCCTATGTATTTCCCAGAGACTCCTTTATGCATATCTGTCCTACATACACAATGAACAGTAGTCAATTGACCTCTGAGGGAGTCCAGGGAGTGTTGTGGACTATGTGTTGCACTGCAAACTGCAAGATAAACAGTCTGAAACAATGAGTGACTCTGCAGGAGAAAGATGAACCTTTTGATGAGGTGAAGATAGTCTTGGAAACCCCACAGGGACGGTTCTCCGCTGTTCTTGTTCCGGAGGGTCACTACCAGATGGTATGTATGGTCTCAATGGTCAGGAGAGTCAGCCTGAAAGGGCTCTGGGAGCTCAGTAGTGAGTTACACAGTGAGCTGAGAAAGCAACAGCATCTGTTGGGGCCCAATAGAAACTCCCCGGGGGAAAATGCAGCTATCCTCTGAGAATAGAAAACCTGAGGAAACATAAGGGCAATTCTACTCTATCCTATAAGGTTACTGTGAATTAGAATGGATCGGGGCTCTAATTTTTACCCAAACTGACTCATCTATTTCTCTTATGGAGTGACTGATGCTCTTATATAGCTGACGCTCAGTGAGCAGGCGAGGAGGAATCAGTGACTGTGTTGCCAGAGCTCCTCCTTACACGTAGAGTAGGTATTGAATGCACGGCTATTGGCTGTTGGGTGGACTATCCTATAAATACATGTATATACTGTTTTTCTTGGTTCACACACTGGATTCCTCATTACATCAATGGAGAGTGAACGGATCTCTTAAAATGTTGCTGCCTATTTTAACTGCTTAGGTACCAGCTTTGCCACTTACAATCTGAGGCATGATGAACAACGCCAGAGAAAAAGATGCAGAATCATGTTTGTTTCCCTGCATTCTTCTTCAGTTTGACACTCAACCTGCTCCATTGTGTATTATTTTTTCATTTATTTTAGATCGTCTTGGTCTCATTTCTTATTTTTCAAGGCATATGTTTTCTTAGCTTTTAGTTTATTTAGTTTGAGATGATAATCTTGTTTGTCTCTTGGTGATGCTATTAATCTTTTTAGACAACTTCTGTTCTTGTCTTTATTATTGCATACTATCTTACTCTCATTTATTGTGATACTTTCTCAAAACTTTACACATAGAAAGTGAATAATGTTACTTTCTTGCAATAAATCTGAAAGCAACTGATATTTAGTATTTGTTCACTGCAGGGCGAGTTTCACAAAATAAATATTCAGTAGGAAAATTAGTAGTCTAGACTTTACTAAACAAGCAGGGAATTACTCAAGAATTACAATACAAAATATATTTGTAAATATAAATTTAAGCATAAATGAAGTACCAATTGATTGAATATCAAACAAAGATTTTCTGTGTATCTCGTTATTCTATCATTCTTCATGGTGCCGTGTGGCTTGTCCATTTGGCTAGGTCATTATTCTCAAACATTTGGCACACAATGGACTTACATCTATTCTATAATGTAATAAAAGGCAGTATTCTCTGTGATGAGATTGATGATTAGCCAATGATTTGTAAGGGTAACTTCCTTGTGTGTACACAACACCTTAATTTTTAAATAGATTGTCAGCTAAGGCTCCTCTATTGAGCGATCATTCTTGTTACCCTTACCCAGTTCTTGGGAGTTACACCTGCAGAATTACTCAATCTGCTACCAGATATTGGATTGTGAATTTATCAGTCTCTCTGAGCCATCAGAAATCTTCATTCTTGACACATGGAATTGGAACTTAGAATTCCTCACAATAACGTGAATCACCATTTTGAAATATTCCCACAGTTTACTGGTTTCACACCTGTGGAGAACTCTGACTAAACAAATTGACAATGGACAGTTCTATTTCAGTCAAATAAGTCTATGTATGTCGTAGAACTGAAGAGATTTAGATAAAAAGGAGGAATGTATATGGGATGAGAAAAGCTGGAGCCATCTTGTTGTCATGGGGAAAAAGAATGTCTTGTGAGGTTGACATTGTGAGCTGCAGAGAAACTTTGTGGATTGTTGTTGGACACATGGGATAATGTTTACCCAGACTAGCACATTATGGTGTCTAGGGAGCTGGCTGCTGGTGAAACAAATCATAAGATGGAGAGTAGATATTTGTTTTACCTCTCCCTCTTGGTCGTTTTTTTTTTTTTTCTCTGTCTTGCCAGAGACTAGATAAAGTTACACTGCTTACTAAATTGTTTTCTGGGAAAAATATGGGAAGTATGAAAATAAAAAGTTTGTAAGCCCACTTGCTTTCAGTGATTAAAATTTGATCCTAAGATGGGTTTAGGCCATGCCTGCAAAGAAAGTTTTGAAAACATATACCCCATCCAGTGCTGTGGTGTACTCAGGAACAAATAGTCTTTGTCAGAAGCTGGAAAAAAATATGGAACCATGAAGAAAACTCCTGTCTGGGATTGAATGTTAATGGAGTCTGAGGTCAGGCTGAAGTGCTCGCTAGGTGACCACCTGGATCTACATGTTGAATGGAAATGGAAGAAATGTAGCAATAAAGAGTTTGGCAACTGACATCTGTGAACTTTGGTTACAGGAAAAAATGGAGAAGATGAACATGGATTGACAGGTCTACAGTTCATGACCTAGCACAAGGGGGCTAGACTTCTTGAGTATTGGTGAGAGTCCAAGATCTAGAATCTAGGCAACTATTAGACACTCTGTGGAGGCTAAGACAGCCCACATTGATTTGACCAGAACCCGACCAGATGAAGAGCTTTTTTGTCCTAATTTGACTTTCCTTATGGATGAGGACTTCATAAGGTCCCAATTGGAATGGAGATTCTTCATGTTGAAAAATATGATTGTCTTCTCAGAGCACTGGGTTGATGTAAGCGGACAGAATAGAAATTAGATACCCAATACTGGGAGGATAAAGGCATGAAAAGTGGTTGGTTTACAAGCTTTCACAGGTGGCAGGACATATTCACAGGACTATAGGCTTAAGGCGTAGGTGTTACTTAATTGCAACTCTTAGGCTAAAAACAAATATGTACAGGTGCCAAGTTGACAAGGGGTGGATTGAGATAGTTAACTTTTATTGTGCATACCTGGCAAATGAACTCATGTGGGATTAATTAAAGGGTGAAGAGATAAGTTCGTCAGTGAGCTTATCTAATTGTCAGGTCTCTTGCTTTATGATAGTCGGACCAGGGTGCAGCTGCCTTAGTCAGTTCCCTGCCTCAGCTGGCAAGGCTCACTTTCTCTGGGACATCCCCGAGGAGAAGCCACATGTGCTTACCCCAATGCAGTCCTGGGTGCTGAAGCAGATGCAGGGAAACCTCTGCCAGCTCTGAGGTGCTTACACACTCACAGATTCGGTTTTTCTCCTGAATTAGGCCTTATTGTGTGTGTTTTGTGAGATGGTGGAGGATTTTGTTGATTGGTGTTAGACCTGTGGGTCAATGTTGCAATTGTGGCTGGGGCAGCAATGGATTGGGATGTTTTCTTGATGCACACTTACCCTTTATATATAACTCTCTCTTATACATATGAGTTTCTGTGAATTTGTTTCTCTAATGTACCCAGAATAACACATTAAGGAATAGGTCATAAGAATGTCAACTTCACACCTTCATGGCAAGGGCAAAGTAGACTCAGAGTGCAAGGGTGAGTATCAAGTCAAAGATTTTAAAAAAGGTGTGAAACCAAGCTAAAATAGAGATTCAGTACCAGGCATATCATGAAACCAAAGTTAGATTTAGAAATAAAGAAATCATTCCAAACCTGGAGGAAGGGAGAGTAAAGTGGCTATCGTGTTTTGAAAAGGGAAGAGGGAAAAGGAAAACTACTAGTCAGGAGAACTACCAAACAGTCTAAGGAAAGCCAAATTCAGCTTTAATTTAGGTGAATTTTTTTAAAGAGAAGATTCATATAAAAATATTAAGGTCATCATGTTTTAGAATTTTTTGTTTGTTTGAAACTAGATGATGTGCAGTGGCAGCATTTAAGTCAGTTCTGATGTAACTTTTCCTCCTTCCATCACACTCAGACCAGGCTGTGATCTGATGGATAAGGGAACTGGAAGGCCTTCAACAACATGACATTTATTTTTGACTTTTATTTGTAGAGCGTGCACAAATGAAAATATAAAAAACAGGACAATGACAGAACCACAGTAAATCTGGTGTTTTACATATTTTAGTATTGGGATATGTTCTTTTTAAAGGGAAAATTCCACAATATTAAGTAAAAAAAGGTGGGCAAACTGGAATACACTTTCTTCTATTACACTTTTTTTTTGCCAGAGAAATACAACTCCATTCATTTGTAGAATTTAATTCGTTGTTAAAGATCTGCCCAAATTTTTTACCAATGTGACTAAGAAAAACAATCTCAACTGATGGTTTAAATTAGAGAACTAATATAAGGAATATGCTTTAATTTTTAGAATGCATTTGATATTTAGTTTAATTATTTATTTAAATTTGGGATGTTCTGTTATTTTTAAAATGCATTCTCTATTTATGCCAATTACAACTATTAGTACAAAATGAACAGATATTATTTAAGGTAATTTATGTAACTAACAGGGTTTTTTTGATAATTAGTTACTTAATCATTTTAAACTTGATTTTAACAATCTCTCCCTAGAATAATCTTTCCTATTCTGACACCAATGATTCTTCACATCTTATTCTCCTTCACTGCTGGATTTTATAGCCCATTGAAATAGCGACAATGATATCAGATAGAAGTAAAATTTCTGCTGAAGATCACCCAACAATGGTTGTGGCAGTATAATAGCAGGGCCAGAGGAACAAATCAAATTCAAAAGAGGATATAGAATATGGGATATCATTGCTGACAGCAGTTTGATCAAAGAATACATGAAAGACATCAACTTGTGTATTATTGACTATGCCAAGGTTTTTGACAGCATGGATCATATCAAACTGTGGATATCTTTGAGAAGAATGGCAATTTCAGAATATTTCATTATGCTTTGAAGAACTTGTATTGATCAACAGACAGTTTTGTAAACAGAACAAAAGACTATTGCATGATTTAAAATCAGGAAACGTGTGAATCAAGATTGTATCTTTACACATATTTATTCAGTCTGTATACTGAGCAAATGCTCAGAGAAGCTGGCTTATAGAAGCAATAATGTAGTACCAGGACTGGAGAAAGATTTATCCACAGCATTTGATACGTAGATGCCATAACTGTGCTTGCTGAAAGGCAGAAGAACTTGAAGCGCTTGCTCATGAAGACCAAGGATTTCAGCCTTCCAGTATGGGTTATAACTTCAAATATGGATTCAGCCTTCAAGTATGGATTACAATTCAGTGTAATGAAAATGAAAATCAAAATCTTTGCAATTGGTCCCATAGGTAACATCATGCAGAATGGAGAAAGGGTTGAAATTGTAACTACTATATCACCAGACTTCTTTGCCACATGATGAAATTGCTCTCATTAGCATAACAGAAACTAAACTAATAGGGCTTATATCTAATAGTATAGAGATAAAATTCCAACATAAAATTTTGAGTAGATAGAGTTTAATATCTAAAAGACATGAATACTTAAAAAGAAGGACAGAATAAATAATACTTATGGTTGAGTGAGAATAATAAAAGATATAGCAAGCAAAATTAATTATTTCCAAAGAAAAAGGACTAATTTTTCTCCAGTGACAAAAGATTGCTAATATATTTCTCATGAATAACAATGTAACAAAATACATATTTAAAATATTTCAATTTAACTTACATTTTTATTAAGCTTGGAAAATATAACACACTTCTGAAATACTGTTTTTTGCAGTTGCTTATGTATGCATTAGTCTGAAAATTCTCACAAAATGTTATTAAAATAATAATTAAATCAAGAGTAAAATGTACAATTTAAGAAACATTAATAAGTAAGTATGGAAAATAATAGCTGCGTATATTGGTATACTTATAGATATTAAATGATAGCACACATTTATAAGTTTTTATTTTTATACATAGTATATAGGGGTCTATAACATGAAAATCATTGAGGTTACATGACTATGAGGCTAAGAATAAGAGAGACAAAGAGACATACCTGTTGTTACAGCTATGAGAAGCTACTATGGTGGGCAAGATGATAGTATCCTTATTCCTTTCTGATTAGGACTTATAGGAACACATTAACTTCCTTAATAAACTTCATAATAAGTGCTTTGCATTAGGTTGTCTGGTCATGGCTAGGGATAATCAAGCACCACAGATTACTTAACAAAATATACCATGCGATTTGAGGCCACACATATGAGAGTAAGTAATTATTATAGCTACAGCATCATTGAAAACTTTTATTAAATAAAAATATCAAAATATGAAAGTATCTTCTCTTGACATATTCTACCTTTAGGTCTATATGCTTTGAAAGCTGTGTTTTTACCCCTCTAACCATTCCCTGAAGAACATGCTCTCTGTGCTTTACATTATATCAAAATAGGAATTTTGTCATCCTTCATGGACACAAATTGTGTTACTTTTAATTACTTTCTGATTTAAAGGAACGAGAAACCCTGAAAGGACAAGATAAGGGTTGTAGGATGAGGATAGTAAAGATGTGTATGTGTATAAAATCATGGAAAGACTACTACCTTGGAAGGATGAACAGACAATCATGGAATGAAATTGGGAAGAACAACTTCTCTGGTCCTTTTCTCACTGATGCAGTTTTTGGTGTTCCTGGCATAACTTTAGAATACACAATTCTGACGATTTTCAAGACTGCCCCATTGGAAAACCTTAAAAAGTCACATTAACTTTGGTAGTGAACTTCTTTATCTAGAATTTGACTAACCCACTGAATCCCCTCAGAAGCTACCATTTTAATTTTGATGGGATCGTTCCTTTTAGACACTGTAAATAAGACAAGCATATTACTAGATAAATGGTCTACAGCTATTTACAAATCATAGAGACATAGAGATCAGAACTTCTTATGTTTATGTATGTATGAATGGAAACTTTAGGTATATATGAATGGAAACTTCGTTAACAATGCCTCATCCCATCAACCCCCCCCCCCCCAATATTCTACCCCTCATGAGCACATTCATTACTGGACAGCTAACTAATGTAGAGTTAGCAAGTAGCAAGTCCACCTAAACTCCAGTTATCTGACAACTATCTGAAAACTTCTGAGATTTCAAGTGATTCTTGAAGTTTTTTGCTGACAATGCTCCTTCACCTGTTATAAAAAAAAAAAAACGGTTAGGTTGAATGCAAATAACCACAGCTCAGCTGACTTTCAGAATTGAAAATGACAGACTATATATAAATATTTCCCTCTCTGCATGCATACATTTTTCCTATTTCCTATCCAGCGACAAAGCCTTGTTTAATGAATGACTCTCTGATATATAGTACCTTCCAGACATTGAATTACACCTTTTTACCTCAGGACTGATCATTCACGTAACAAATAACATCCCTTGGAGCTCCTTCCCATGAGCAAGACAGCTGGCTAGCACTGAATAATTTTAAATCACATGAGATTTGCAATGAAATTGCTTGTTCACCTGATTGTTTTATTCAACTAATGATTTTGCAATATCACATTCAATTGAATAATTATACAAGGAGGGCTGCCAAATATCCATCTTTTCCAGGTTAGAATAATTGATAAATGCAGTTTTTCTATTCCATTGTGTAGTACTGCCTTTTAATGAGATGAAAGTACAAGATGAACATGATGATATACCATCAACAGGAGAAAGGAACTCTAATTGGAGCAGGCAGAAATTTTAGTGGAATGTCTGCAAAGAAAAAGAAATTGTATTTATTGCCAGAGAATAGTAGACTTGGAAAACATTTAAAGATATCTATACCGCACACATAAACACCTCTGTGGATACTTATGTGTCTACCTATACACATAAAACAATATATAAATGAACCAATAGAGAATGGATTTGTTTCTCGTTTTGTGCAGATGCTTATGAGAGGAATCAAGTCCATGTGCAAATCCTTTGTTCTTTTCTCCCTAAACACCCTGGTATATGTGCTAAGAGTGTGGATAATATACCTTACATATCTCCTGGAAATTTATGTCTGCCTCACACCCACCCCACATAGGTTTTCTCTGTTATTTTTTACCACTCTGACACCCTCCGCCCCATTAAAAGCTTAAATGTGGAAGTCTGGTGTTTAGGAAGAATCCATGCATAAGTGCCATCACTGGAGGAAGCAGGAAGTGTGTACAATATTTGAGCAGAAATGCATGATTGTTAGAAGGAATATTCCCTGTAGCTCGTTATAACAACAACAAAAATGAATATATTTATAAGTCCAGCTTACCTGTATTAATTTACCTATAAGGATAACATGCTATGCGTTTTATTTTTTGAATTTTATTAAACAATTGGGTTATCATCAGATGTGGAGAATAGATACTTATTGATGCTTTCTCACTTTTTTCCATAGACTAATGAGACTTTGGTACTTTTCTGTTTTATTGAGCAATATGAGAAGTTTTATACCTATCAAACTTGATATAATGTTAATACAAAAAGTGATTTCCTTTGAAAATGATATCCATCTATTTCTTTTTAATAATGACACTCAAAACTTAGTGCCGTCTAGTTGATTCTACAAAAGTTACCCTGTGGGACAGAGGATGAGTGGCCTGTGGGTTTCCAAGACTGTAAGCAGTCAGTCTTCTGGACAACGAAAGCCTTGTCTCTCTCTCACAGCACACTTGGTAGTTTTGAGCTGCTAACCTTTAGTTAGCATCACAACATTTGCAACATTTGCTAAATAACATATTGTCCATGATGTCATCTTTCTCTGCTAAACATTGCTTCTATCTGTCATAATTTATAGTTTCTGTAAGTGGTTATTTAAATCTTTTCATCTGAAATCCCCTTCAAGTCTAATATAGAATTTTAAATTTTGCTTAAGATTTAATCCCATTCTAAACTCAGCTTCACACTTCATTAAATATCTTGTTTGGAACATCTTTGTTACTATCTCTGTGCCTACTTTCCTGACTGGCACAAGGGGGCTAATAGCACTAGTAAGAGGTAAAGTTAAAAAAAAAAGCACTTACCTCTTCCCTAAACAGTTGAAAAGTACCAAATAATCCATATAAATTATTAATGTGTAAAGAAAAAAAGAAATCAGGTCCTCCCTGAGGCAATCTCAGAAGGAAAATTTTTGAATGGGATCTTCATTGCCAGCTTGAAATTTTACTACAAAATCTAAATTTTGAAAGTATGTATAATAAAGAAATCTTTTGCAATTGATGGTAAGTGGATTAATCAACTGGTTAATAGTTCTTTTCCTCCAGGTCATTACTATCCACTCATGTACTTCAGGGTCTATCTCAGGGTATTTTTATCTCTGAAATAAGGTTATCTCTAATATTTAGAATTTAGGCAGTGACTTAATGGTTGTCTGCAGGATTAGTTTTCAAAATATGGAAATGTGAAACTGTGTCTCATTCATTTCACAGAACGAACCACCCTGGTGTTGAAACTGTATAATCACATCAGAAGAGACACAAAAGGGGCCATTTTCTTGTAATAAATCACTTTTCTGTTTAGATAGAAAATGATAAACAGGTCAAGTCAAAATAATCGATGGTATGCCTCCTTCTTAATTTTTCTTTTTTACTCTAAAAAAATCTTCACAGCCATCTGTTATCTACCTACCTGTCAGGTTGTTGTAAATAAGAAACATTTTTCTTTTTTGTTAAGAAGAAATTTATGGAACTATTGGCACAAGTTCATTTGAAAGCATATTGTTCTATTAATAAACTACTGTTTAAATACTAAATCTTCATCATTCTTTAACTTTAAGAGCTCATGTTAGGTTTGTAGCTTTGTCTTGTATATTCCAGAGCAAGTCTTACTGCTGTAAGTAAGGTGGAAGCACAGAGCATGTCAACCCAGTTAAAATGAAACAAAGTATATCCTTTTAAAAGTTAATTCTGAAATAGGAATCATATTCTCCTGGAGAGTGAAATAATTGAGAATGAGGTACAATTCTTTTTCTGCTATCTTTGCCTCCATTATCCGGTTCCTTTGTTGGCATTTGCTCGTAATCTTAACTCTCTAAATCCTGACGCTGAATCCCAAACATATATTAAGGAAATAAATGAATATGCAGTTGAATTGAATTGATGCTAATTCAGTGGGTGAACATGTTGAAAATTAAAAGAGAATAATCATACTGTCCACGGTCACTAAATATGAATGTTTAGTATTATCTTACTGAGAAATCAATTTTAATGTAAATTCTTTTAATTATACATCACATAGTTGTATGGACAGATTAGCCAACACTCATGATTGATTTACATGAACAGAAAGTGTGTTCACCTTGTGGATATCATTTTAGACTCTTAGAGAAGGCTTTTTTTTTTAAAAAAAAAGGATTTTAAAAACACTCTCATAAACAGATTTACTCATTGATTCTCAACAGATCTTAGAAACCCTCATGGGAAGTTCTGCCCACCCTATAGAGTCCCTATGGGTAGGACTATAGCAGTGACTTTTATAATCGGGTCGCTGTGAATCAGAAGTAGCACTGACAGCTGCTACTCATAGCAACTCCGACTCATAGCAACTCCAAGTGCAATAAAACAAAAACATCACCCAGTCATGTGCTACCGTCACCGTCTGTCCTCTGCTTTGAGCCCACTGTTGTGGTCAGTAATTATTAATCAATTAAAATGAAATTCTTGATAACTTCAAACTTTCTTCCATCTATCTCGATATTGCTTATCCTGCCAGTTGTGAGGATGTTTGTTTTCGCTATCTTCATCATTCTTTACGTGGAGATGTTATTCATTTTGAAGACATACGTAGTTTTTCATCTTCATTGGTTAAAAGAGTTGAATTCACAGAAACCATGTAGATCATTTAGATTAGATTATATCTGAGAGAATGTTTTATGAATGAATGTTTTCAGGAATGTAGGGTTTCATAAGAATGCTAAAGAAGACCCTGGCTGACCACAAACTACCAATAGTCTGAAGTGATGATGCGAGCTAAGGTCAGGGTCAAGGTCAGAATGAAGGTTAGACCCAGGACTCTACAAAAGGAAGAGGAAATAAATAGCATAGAAGTTATTGATAATCAAATGGGAACATGACTCTGGCTCAAGGTCTCACAGTCAATTCCTAGATGCAATCTTCTTAAGATGGTAAAACAAAATATAGACAAACATTTTCTGTACAAAAATTCATATAATAACCCAGCATTCTGTTGCTGATTTTGTTATTGATTACTCTCATATCATGGTATAGTCATGTCTTCAGGGTAAAACTGCTCTATCAGGCTGTGTCATTCTAAACAGATGGCCAGACTTGGCTGCTAATATGTTTTTGAGTTCGTTCAGTAACTCTTTCAGCAAGAAGATTTGCCCCACCTAGCAGAGTCCTATACAGTTTAATCATTAATAATATGTAACAAGAAGAAATAAAAATTTTCCTGGTTCACTGAACTTGGCACTTTCAATATACTTAAGGTTGAAAATTTTCATTGAACTCTAAGATAACGAGAATAAAAGCATTCACAAACTCTACAATGTCAACATTCCATGCCTACTTTGCTCTTTTAATGAAAATTTTACCTACCTCATATTTGATTATGAAAATATTTTCTTCATGTTGGCTTCTGGTATAGATTAATTGCATAAATACTCAACCCTCAAACACAAACACAACTCACAAAAACAACTCATTCATTCCTACTTCAAGATTATCAGTCTTTATGGGAGTATACAGGTCCATCTTTCTCCATGGGAGCAACTTATGGGTTTTCATTCGCACCTGAAGTTATTTGTCCAAAATGTATCACACAGTAATAATAGGACTGTTTTGATGTTAACCCAGTACACATTGATTAAACAACAATGGCAAGTTATTTCCTTCAAACTCTTGACCTTTTCTATCAGGCAACTTTTTATGTGTGTTTCAGTGTGATTTTATATTCATAATCTTATTAAGAGTTCTTACAGATATTATAAAAATCAATAATTCAGTTAGATCAAACTTAATCTTACAATTGTTATCACCATCAGCTTGAAGATATTTTCTTTCTTCCTGAACTCTTTGATATCAACTCTCCTTTATTCCCACCCTACTCAACAGCCCTTATTATACTATATTACATTTTATCATCATCATTATTTGCTATATCTTAACAACATCCAATCTATCCATTCACCTGCAATTCTGTTATTTGTTCCCCTCAAGTGGGGTTATTCTGTCATTATTGTCATTAGCTCCCTGTGATGGGTAGCTTTGTTATGCTAACATGGCCACAGAAGATTGGTGTGTCTGTTGTGATGGCACAGTCAATGAACACACGGGATGCATTGAAGGGCAGAGATAGGAAGTGCTCAGCGAGTCCCGCCCTCTCTCTTGCTTTTGGATCTTCGACCAGCTAGCTGTTTTGTTTGTCCTGTGCCTCGACCTCCAAGCAGCACTACCCGTGGGGCACCTAATCGTGGACTGTGGAGCTGTGAGTTGAGATTCCTTCAAACCCTACTTTGCCACACCACTGGGATATGCATCTCTTGAGTTGGGGACAGTCAGACTCTGTCATCTGACTGACTGTTGGTGACCTGCTTTGCTGTTTGCTGCCTGTAACCAGATAGCCTGAATTGCTCTACAGAGGACTACTCAGCGGCCCTCCAGATTTGAAAGACTGCCAGTCTTCTAGGTGTCTCATGCAAGTGTGTTGCACTGAGCAATTTGCACCGCTTTATAAATTAGTTAACTGTTGCTTTCTTATTTTATATACCCTTCTCTATATATAAATATATAAAGGGAATTACTAGTGTCCTGGTTTTATTTCTCTAGAGAACCCTCTCTGACACATACCCCCTTTCCTGCTTTCCCCCTTCTCTCTTCCTGTACCCTCAGGGAATCATTAATTCCATTACTGTTTCTGAAGGGTTATATATCTTGGCTTTCATGCATAGAACCATTTTAATTATACACAGGCCTAACAAGATTAATGAGGTTAAACAAAGACCATAATAGGAAGTGGAGCAAATATTAAAGAACTGGAAGATAGTTCCATCAGTGCTCTATACCTCCCGAGATATATCATCACTTCTGTGCAGCCCTTCTGTGAGGGACAGTCCAGTTTTCTCATAGGTGGGTTCTGGGTTTCCACTTTGTCCATGCTCTTTAATCAGGCAAATTTTGTCATTGTCTACTCATTTTATTCTTTCCCATATTATAACAAGAATAAGGCATTTGATAGAATGCAACTGACAGGCGCTCTGACAAATTGTGGAGTTACACATATGGAATTCATCACCCATTCTACCAAAGAAAGACCAGGCAGTCTGCTGCTATAAAAATTGACAAAACCCCATGAAGCAGTTTTATTCTAGCTTATAAGTTACTGTGAATCTGAATAGAATTCATAGGCATTGGGTTTATTGTATTTAAAAATATATTTATTTATTTATTTATTAAACTCTGCTGGTCACCTATAATTGATAAGTATTTATAATAGATAGTTACTATAAACAATGTAGTAAAGGAGTCCTCAGTGATCATGATTTAGTGAGCTACATGTTATAGTTTTTAAAGTCAGTTAGTTGAAGTTTGAAGAAAGGGTCCCCTCTGAGATTTTGAATTATTGCTTGGAGTGATCTTTCAGGCATTTCTAGTCATTGCATACAAAGTCTATGGAGCTTTCTATAAGGCTGTTTAGATGATGCAATGGAATTATAGACAGTAGAGGCTCAGGCGTTTGAAAAAATGCATGGGATTCTGAATGACCACAACAAACTGCTTCAGTTTTCCTCGTGTTTTTCTTTTCAAACCACTAAAATATGAAACTCACATTCTTTGTTGTTATTCTTGTTTGTGGTCCCATAAAATCAGTTTTCATCCAAAATAACACTATGCACAACAGGAAAAAGCATTGGCTGGACATACAACATAGTCATAATTGTTCCTATGTCTGAGCCCATTGTTGCAGCCACTGTTTACAGTAACACAAGGGGAGACAAGTGGTTTTGAAAATGAGAGCTTTACTTTGGGACTATGAATCTAAACATGTATACCTGAAAGGAAATGGAAGGGAAAAAATAAAATGATTTGAACACCTGCTTTATTGTGTTACTTTGCTGCTCATCATTACATACTCCTTGCAAAATAAAGCTCTTGTTTCTTTCGTGAATTTACCTTACTTGTTTGTATTTAAGGAATTTATTTACAAAAGACTGCAATTTTAATTTTCCAGCTATAAAAGTATTGATGTGACCTGGTAATGGTGATTATACTCCACTCCTTGCTCCTGCTTTTACAGTTACTGACCAAGAATGAACCATGTTTGAAACCTTCCCTTTTCACCTGGCTGCTAGAATTCTCAGTATATTTGTAAGCCCTTTGTATATGTTCTCTGTATCAAAAATTTCCTTCTAGAATCATAAAAAAATAAGGGGGAAACTTAAAGAAGATTATGGAAAAAGAATTAAAGTTAATGAAAAAGAATGAAACTTACGTTTTGTCTCCTGATTTTTTAGAAGCAATGTGATCTCTGCTCTAAGGTAACTGTGTTAATGCATTTCCATTTTGTTTCTGTAAGGTATTTGAAATGAGTCTTTATCCCTTGCAATTTAAGTCCTCTCTAATACTGACAATTGAAGTGTACATAAATGTTCCAAGTGATACTCCCTAAGATATAGAATTTTCTGAGTGGATGTGAAGTGGGGAATTATCTTGAGTAGATGATGGATGGTGCATTTTATTGATTCATGTTTGAACTATCACCTCCTGATTCTTTAGTGGTACTCTGAGAGATGATTGAGTTTGGGTGAGACGAGAGGGAGAGAAGGATAAAAAGAGAGAGCGAGAGAAAAAAATCGGAGTGTGTAGGTGATTTTGAATAGTTTTTTGGACATCTTGCTTAAAGAGAAACATTTTTCTAAGTTCATATATTTGGTACCAAAGGAGTGTAGCACAAGGTTCTGACAAGAAAATGACACTTGAGGAGCCAGAAAAGAAGAGGAGATTAGTTTTCCTGGTTCCTTCCATATCTCCTGTCAGACCCAGAATGATTTGGAAAGATAGAAATTCCACTGTAAAATGTATTTCACTGGGGACAACTTCTCACTATTCAACTAAACATCCACTTTTCTCACATACAGCATAAACATGGTTTGTTGAGGTCACTCACAATTTGTTGAGGTCACTCACAAGACACCAAACATACACTTTTATAATTTAAGTACCATTACTCAGTAGGATTTCTGGTTATTAGTAAACTGACACATTAAGCAGCTAATAGAAAGGACATCTTTCTATCTGTGTTATATAAATTATCTCTAAAGAAGTTATGATTCTGAGGCTGAGCCCCGGTGGAGTAAGTGGTCGAATGCGGGACTGCAGCCTGCAGTCTTGGCAGTTCAAATCCAGCAGTGGCTCTCAGGAGCAGCACTGGGTAGCTCCCACAACCACCAGAGGGCACTGATGCCCGCCCCAAAAGAACAAAAGAAACAAAAAACAAACAAACAAAAAAGAAGTTATGACTCTGTGCTACTTCTTTCTCTCTCGTTTTAACAAATGAATACATTAATTCAGTTTATCTACTTATCCCAATATGATTATATACAATGGACGTTTGGGTATGACTTAAATGAAAATTGACCCATTTGATTTTAGAATTATGTTCAGCACATCAGAACCAGCGATGTCCGATGCTGTAACTGAACTTCACTGTATTTCTTCCTTTGGATGTGAGTGCATTTCTTTATTGTGTTGAGAAACACTGTGTTATAGAGTTGGAGAGGCCATTCTTTAAGATACACTTATGAAAACACAAATGGAAATTCTACTCTAGGTTCAAGTTTTATTTAATATTCATAGAGTGGTATTTGCATTGCAGTAGAAGTTATACTGCATATCAATAAATGCATCTTTCATAAGGGAATTTCAACATCAGTCAGGAAGGTATTATGTTATTTCGGCATGGAGAAAATTTTTCCTCATCCTTTAAAAAAGTCATATCATTCTGTCAATACTTATTTCAATAGCAAAGAAACACTAAGCTGGGTTTCTAAATTTAAAATAAAGAAATAGACAAGAGAGGCTGAGGCTTGAAAGGGGTGGGTTCTGTGTTTGGGCACATTTCACTGCCATAGCGGCGTGCTGACTCAGGACTTTCCGAGGCGGTAACTGTTGATGGGTTGAGAAAATGCAGTCTTTCTCCTAAAGCAGAGCTGCCGGTGGTTTTGAACTGCCAGGTCTGAGGATTCCAGCGTGACCGCCACGACTCCACGCTTGATCAGTCAGCTGTGGAAAAGGCATCTACTTATTATGAGTTGTAGGACAGAGGGAAAAAATGAAGCGTGTGAAAAAAGGTCAATAGAAAGTGAAAATGTATCAAGAATTTGTTTGGGAGGGGAAAAATACAACATTTTGAAAAGATGGCAAAATTGCGTGCTAATTGCCCAATTATTGGAAAGAGTAAAATGATATCAATGAGTCCTCCAAATTGCTTTTATTTTATATTTTTAAAGTTTTTAAATCATCCATTTATCACACTCACCATTGACTCTAAAATTTCATTATTCTACTTTTTTTTGTCTCAAATAAAGCTCAAATTCAGAAGACTAATTAGGAGAGAAAATTTTGAAGGACTCTGACAATTCCTTTAAAAAATAAAAACCCTCATTGATAATACAGTCCATTCCAGAGCTATTGCTGGAAAACTTTACTTTAATGATCAATATTGTTTTCTACTCAAGTACTAGGCTAATCAGAGTAGTTAATCCTTTATAACTTTCTCCCAAATAATTGCTTGGGTTTAAAAAACTTTGCTGTCTGAGATGATTCCTAGGAACTGCTTTAGAATATTGCCATACTCCAGGGAGAAAGGGCTGTTATGTCTGTTGTGGTGTATTTGATATGTGTATTCAAGTCTAGAACTACAATAGTAGTTTAAATAAAATGTCTGTCTTGAGGAGTGTGTTCATTTAAGATCTATCAGTCTGACTTTATATTTACAACAGCAAAACCATTGATTGCATAGGAAACTCCGAGGTAGGGTGAGGGAGCAAGCGGCAGGGGGCGGGGGGGGGAATTCAGAAAAGGAGAAAGAATGGTTAAATAACTCATAAACATAACCCAATCATATTCATGTGGAATTGATGAACTAGTGTATGTTCATATTTTGTGTATATTATAAAAATGAAACAAAACAACAAAAAATCAAAAAAAAAATAAATTAGGGGGGAAAAAGGGCAGTCTTTCAGTATTAATCCATGCCTCCTCATCACAGCCATGTTGTTAGATGTCCTTGAGTCTCTCACAGTCCATAATGACCCTATCTCTGCAGAACAGGATAAAACTCTCCATGCATCCTTTGCAACCATGGTGTCAACCTTCTCCTTGAAGGTCTTTCTCTTTTTCACTCCCCCTCTACAAAACCCGGTGTCCGTGGCCAGGGTCCTTGTGACTGCAGACCACATATTCAATGTATGTAAGATGAAGTCTCACCATTATTGCCTTGCAGGA